>QLPI01001379.1:0-18056 GCA_003314275.1 Chroogomphus rutilus
TATGTATAGTAGACAATAGGAATAATAGAATGTTAACTGATACAATAAGCTTGAGCGACTTGTGATGACCATATATTCCAACACTCCCCCGCAGTTGAGCTATGTCGCGAGCCCATATTTCTTAGAGAGGAAATGGTGTTAATTGTGAAGCAGGGTTTGGTCCAGAGATCAGCAACATTTTCCTTCGAAGATAAATCTTCGACATTGACAATGTCGTTTTCAATAGCATCATAAATGTGATGGTAACAGATCACGATGTGTTTTGTGTTTTTGTGGAAGACACTATTTTCAACAATGGCATGAGCTCCTTCTGAGTTGCAGTAGATGTCGAGTGGGAGGTCAACTTCAAAATCTAACTGTTGGAGCAATGATATTGTCCATTCTGCATGCTTTGGACACTTGATAAGAGCCATGTACTCAGCTTCTGTTGAAGAGAGCGCTACCATATGCTGCTTTTGTATTGCCCATGTGACTGATCCTCCACTGAGGATAAAGGTGTAGCCAGTGACAGATCGACATATGTCAGGGTCAGCTCCCCAATCCAAATTGGAATAGCTGATAAGCTCCGTGGAATCATTATTTCCATATGTGAGTTTCCAATCGTGGGTCGCCAACAAATATTGTAAGATGTGTTGGGCAGCAAGGAGATGGGCCTCAGTCGGTTTGGAGGTGAATTGTGAGAGTTGGTTTACTGAGAAACAAATGTCAGGGCATGAACTGAGTGCAGCGTACATGAGAGAACCGATGATTTGCTGATAGTGTGCAGTGAGGGAGCTATCCGACTCTTTGTTTGGGTTTGCTACAAGCACTGTTCCTGTGGCAAAAGGCATATAGGCAGGTCTGCACTGTGACATGTCGAAGTGTGTTAGTACGCGCTGGATGTAATGAGATTGGTCTATGGTAATAGATTTCCTTGAGCGGTCATGGACAATATGGAGACCAAGGAATTGTCGGATTTCTCCTAGATTGGTGATCTTGTAGCACAAAGCAATGTGAGTCTTAAGCTCTCAAATTTGGTCCAGAAGACCAAAAATAGCAATGTCATCGATGTAAACCAGTGTAATGAGTGGCTCCCCCCTGTCGGTTTGCTTGATAAAGATGGAAACATCACCAGAGATGTTTTTCTGGAAACCAAGACTTGCTAGCATGCCATGTAGATGGGTATGTCATTGTTGGCCTGCCTGTTTTAAGCCATAAAGAGCTTTCTTAAGGTGGCATACCTTTGTTTCCTGTCCTTTGACTATCAATCCTTCTGGCTATTCTATATAGATCTCTTCGTCCAGATTTCCATTGAGGTAAGTGGACTTGACATCAATATGGTGTACATCTAGGTCGAAGTGGGCTGCAATTGCAAGCAGCAGTCTCAATGAGTCTAACCTTGCAACTGGAGCAAAAGTGTCTTGGTAGTCAATACCAGCAGTTTGGGAGAAACCTTTGGTACAAGTTGAGCACGAAGCCTGGTGACATTTCCCTGTGTGTCTCTTTTAGTCACATATACTCATTTGCACTTGATAGCTTTTCAGTCGTACGGTAAATCCACCAGCTCCCAAGTCCCATTGTCTAGGAGACTCGTTATCTCTTCTTTTATCGCTACTTTCCAAGCTGGAGCCTCTGGAGTTGAGATCACATACTTGTATGTATTTGGATCTCCGGCAGGTGTGACTTTGACTGCAGCAAGTAGGCATTCCACTGTGTTGGTCCATACTGCAAAATTTGATGGCCAACATGGGTTCTGGGCATTGTTCTTGGCCACGGATTTGCTCAGAAAACCTGAAGAGACAAGGTGGTGGTATCACTGTAGGCGGTGCGGTTGATGGTTCTGGTTGAGATGGTGGACTAGGTATTGGGTAAGTTGTGCTGTCATCTTCATCGTCACTCTCTGGTAGAGTTATCTAGATCTGTTTTAGAAGCAGCTGTGGCAGCGGTTCTGGAGTAGAGCTCGGTTGTGTAATGGAAGGTTTTGTTATGTAAAGAGGAAAAACTGTTTCCTCAAACACAATGTTAGTAGATATGATAGTCTTTCAAGACAATGGATTCCACAGTGTATACCCTTTAGTAGAGTTATCATACCCTACAAATATGAGCTTTTGTGATGTCAGGTCAAACTTAGCTTGATGCATTGTGGTATGGGCATATGTGAGGCAGCCAAAGGTCCTGAGATAGGATTGGTCAGGTTTTTGACTATGGAGACATTCATATGGGGATTGGTACTCATTTATGTGTGTTGGAGCGCGGTTTCATACATGTGTGGCTATTCCAACTGCACATTCCCAGAATGCATTAGTCATTCCATCACCCTGCAGCATTGCTTGGATGGCCTCAGCCACTGTATGGTTTGCCCTTTCAGCAACTCCATTTTGTTGAGGTGTGTGTGGCACAGTGAGCTGATGTTGGATCCCTTGTTCCTCCATGTACTGATTGAAATCAGTTGACAGGAATTCTCCCCCGTGATCCAAGTGTGCTTCTTTGAGGGTCCCTTGGTACTGAGTTGACACCAACATATAGAATCTTCTGAAAGAGGAAAATGTCTCATTTTTCCCTTTTAGGAAAAAAATCCATTTATAGCGAGTGTAGTCATCTACAATAATAAAGTGGTAGAAGTTTCCTTGCATAGATCGGGTTCTCATGGGTCCAGCAAAGTCCATGTGTACAAGATCAAAAGGGTGAGTGCGACGATGTGTTGAGGATGTGAACTTATTCCATGTCAATTTCCCAAGGAGACAACCCTCACATGTTGAGAGAGTACATTGTTGACTGGAATCTATATCATTTGAGAGGTGTTTTAGAGCACTCCAGGAAAGATGCCCAAGCCAGGTGTGTAGAGTTTCAATAGGTACAGCAGTTTGGACTGAATGAATTGACGGTGCATTTAAGCATATCGATATCCAGTAATGTTGGCTGTTGACTTGGCCTTTAGCGAAGTGCTCACTTCCCTTACTGATGTAGGCCTTTGAGCCTGAAAAGGTTGTAGTGAAGCCTTTTATGTCAATTTTTCGTATTGAGAAGAAACAACGTCTGATGTCCGGTGAGTGGAGTATGTCATGGAGGATAATCTTTCTCTCTGTGCCATTTACCCAGGTTGTGCCAGAGACTATGCCTATGCCAACATAGGTTACAAATGTCGTTTTGTCAGCAAAGTAGGCTCTGCATAGCTCTGGGAGTGCTCAATACTCCATGTAATCTGATTTTATGTGAGTCATATGATCGGTGCAGCCAGAATCTAACATCCATTTGTGCTCGCATGTGATATAGAAGCAGACAGTATCGTTGGCAGCCAATGGTACAACATTTGTACTACTGGCAGGTGGGTCAGGTGGGTTGTTTGCAATGATAGTGCTTACAGAAGGTGTCGCTTCCTTCTGATCTCCTTCATTTTCCTCTTGTTTCTTTGCTTTGTTGCCCTCTTTTCTTTCCATCTGAGCCTCTTCCTTTGACAGGCTGCATGCCTTGTGATGGCAATCCTTTTTCCAATGTCCATTACCTCTACAGTAGTTACACTTCATTTTTGTAGCCCTTTTGTAAATGGCATGGGTAGCTGGTGAAGAGCTTTGGCAGAGTTTCTCAGAAAGAATGCAGGAGCGGATGTTTGTCCATTTAATCTTTGAGAACTCATTGATTGTCGCAAGAATCATTTGCTAGAAAATTTCGTAGGATGATGGGAGGGCTTGGAGGACATTCAAGGTGTGAAGGGGATCCTTGATGTTTAAACCAGCAGCAACTATATAGTTACGAAGTTCCAACATCTCGTCAATTTGTTGGGAAAGAGGGGTGTTGGATGTAAAAGTTGTTGTCATGTACCAATGATAATCCACCCAGAGATTCAAGCTGGTTCGAGTGCCATACATAGCTTGAAGAGCATCCCAGTTTTCTTTGAGAGATTTCTTCAGATCGAGTGACTGGTGAACAGATGATGAGACTGAGACCAGAAGCAGAGAGAGACCTTGGCAAGATTGTCTTTGACAGTCCTCAAGTTTTCCTGCTCCTTCATCTTTGATTGGTGAGCTAGTAGCTGGTTTTACTTCAGTACTTTCTTCTATGTCAAGGGCATTTATGAACATGAGTGCAGATCTGATAGAGAACGACCAGCTCTCCCAGTTTTTTCCATCAAACTTTTCGACCATCGATAATAGCTTTGTATCGGACATTTTGTTTGTATGGTGAGACAAGCAGTGTAAGATCCTAGTTCGTCAAGTTTAAAGGGTGGGGCCTATAACCTATTGGCGTAGTCTGGGATGAGTGATCAGATGCAAATATAGTATTAATAAATAGGAACTACCTGGGATGAGTGATAAGATGCGAATCTGAGGAACTTGTCCTACAAACGGTGTGTACTTATACTATACTATCTTTATTGTGTGTAAGTGGAAACATAGAACAATGAGATGGTGAGAACAATAAGGAGATGTACCCTATGTATAGTGGACAATAAGAATAATAGAATGTTAACTGATACAATAAGCTTGAGCGACTTGCAATAACTGTATATTCCAACATATGGTACCACTCAGTTTTCTAATTCCTCCAGTCTTATCATCCGGCAGTCCAATGGCTCCCAGCTTAGCATGGCTTCGTTGGCTTCGCTCTAGCACCATTTGTCCAGGCCTACAGACTAACCTCCTCCTTTTTCAACATTGGCTTTCCTATCTTCTCACCATCCTCCACATGTCTCTGCCAGCAACATCATTATCATCATTCACATGAACACCGGTGTTGATGCTACTACTGTCGGCCTGACTGCAACCTCAGATGGCCCATCCATTGCATATTTATCAGGTCAACTTGCACAGAATGCCACTGTTGAAGGGCCTTTCCTGCCTGCCTGCAATGACTTCCTCCTTTCCATTTTGGCACCTACAGTTCCATCACTCGATCTCACTGTCATGGCTCCGTCGACCTTGCCAAGTCATACTCCAGTCAGTAGCTCTGCAGCAGCCCTCATGGTCACAAGCGCTCTTCTTTCTGTCCCCAAACTCGAAACTTTGGTTCAGCTATCTTTTAAGACTACCGCTCATGCGTTCATTGAAGAAGCATCAAGCGAAACGGAAGAAGCAGTGCAAGAGCCAGAAGATACAAACATTGGAGGAGCTCATGCAGCCACATGCTCTGAGCACAGCGACCCGTAACCTGACCATGACAAAGGCAAATTGTTGCTCAAGTCAAATGGCCATGGAGAAGAATGCACTCCAATTATCCCCACTCTGTAACGACAAACCAAGCTGTTTATCACCCATGTAGCACCCTCTGCTTTGGTGGCCGCATGTTCACAACCTCCTCCTTAGCCAGCGCCCTTAGCACTTTGTCCTCGTGATCCACCCATCTATCACATCCCAGAGCACCCTGACCCTCAGCCTTCCGGTTCGAACTCCCCTGTCAAATCTCGCTCTCAGGGTCATAAGAATACTGGTCCCAAGAGGAGCAACAACTGAAAACAATTTACAGGAGACTGCATGTGGGACCTTCGAGCTCAATTTCCGATCACAATATGTGGGCAAACAGAATGCTTTCAAACCAGGAGAAAGACAGGAGAGCGCAAGAGCGACAAAATGGGACTGTTTTGCAGCTGGAGAAACTGGAGGAGGCAGAAAAGGGAGAAAACCAAAGGGGGCAACGAAACAGGGGGCAATGATGCCAGCCCTCACAACCAAGCATGCCACAAGAAAAGGTGCAAGGGGAACCTGATTGGAAAAATGCCAGGGAAAATGCTGCCAGGGAAAAGGCAGCCAAGGCAAACACCAGGACATCTGCCAAATAGTCCTTATCTGCTTCCAGAATCTCAAGGAGACCACAGTAAAAAAGTAAGTTGTTACTCAATTTACCACACTTTTGGAATGTTGTTTGAGAATCTCTCAAACAACATTCCACAAGTTTGGTAAATCCAGTAACAACTTATTTGTGCAACACAATGCTTTTACATGGGAATCCAATCATATGTCGCAGCAAGAAAGGGGTACCATGTGATATAAGTATGCACACTTTCAATGACATTGTTCACATATCACTCGCACCTCCCAGAGTGCTTTCAACAACATTATTGTCGTATCGTTCACACTTACCAGAGTGTGCAATACTTGTGGGTGTGGGGAACTGTACAAGCCGTTGGCTCAGGAGTGTGTTGAGTGGCAGGAACAGTATGTACTGGCAATTGTATGTGGCTGCAAGAGTCAAGGAATGCAGATGAGCTTGTACATCTGGCAATTGTATGTTGCAGCAAGAGTCAAGGAACACAGATGAGCTTGTACATGACATCCACATTGCACGATACAGTAGACGGTAGCCGGTTTAAGGAACGCATGCTTGCAGGACCTGCCAGTCACAATGACATGTAAGTAGGGACGGTGCATGCGATCACAAAACCCCTCACTCATTGTCATACGCGCACTCGTGGGTGCTGCCAGTCACGATGACATTGAAGTAGGGACGGTGTATGCGATCACGAAAACCCCTCACTCAACGACGGCGCACGACGATTGCGCGCAAACAGCCAGCCACCATGAAACCAGTGGCGGGCGTCTGCGGCTGAGTTTAGCGAGGTAAGACTATTTATCATATAAGATTACGTACAATTATGACGTGGATGTCCCTTTACGTACTTTTTATTTATAGATTTATAGATGCGCTATAGATGCGCTACTTCCCCGGAACCCAAGCGTTGCATCGCCTTGGATATCACTTATATGCGCTACTTCCCTTATAGCGCCTGGTGCGCACCAACACCCAACTTAGTGCTGGCTAGGCTAAACCTTGGGTGCCCATGGCTTCAGCGTCCATGTCGGTGAGGCGCCGATAGATTGTGTATTCTCAGCGACTAACTTCAATGGTTACCAAAGTCAAGTAACGAATCCCATATACAAATACAAGATCCAATAACATTTTTCAACCTTCACCGCGCCTTACATTACCCCACCGCGAACCCCCTGTCCTCGGCCAATTCAAAGATTCGTTTGCAAGTGCTTGATGATTGTCGAGAAACCGAGGACCAAACCCTCGAATCCGTTGTACATTTTTTAGGAAACTACCCCGTTGCCCATGGAGGGCATTCAGACATATGGAAAGGAATATTGCATATAAAGAGCGAACAAAATTCCACACGTGAACCGGTATGCACAACAGTACTTGTTCCAGATGACAGACAGCAGTAAAGTGAAATTATTCCAGGTGGCTGTAAAAATCTTGCGTCACTTTAGTAGCAATGCCGATCAACCTACCTTTTTCAAGGCTCGTGATTATCCGGCAGACCTACTTTGTTTGACTCATGCGTCTTGGCAGCAATTGCACCGTGAAGCTCGGATATGGTCACTTCTTGATCATGAAAGCATTGCACCCTTCCATGGTGTTGTATATAATTCCGATGACATTCCTGGCATGGTTTTGCCATGGTATCCCAGTGGGAGTGCAGATGTTTATCTTCGAGATCATCCCAGTGTCAATCCCATGAAATTGGTAAGTCAATGATGACGCTGATCATTATCTCAATTTACATTTTTCCAGAGTTGGGAGATTACATTAGGTGTCCAATATTTACACGGCCAAGGAATCATCCATGGTGACCTGAAGGGCGTGAGTGCATCCCTTCGACTTGCCTGGACACACTTATCTGGCGTTGCTACAGGCTAATGTGATGGTCGACAACACCGGACACGCCAAGTTGATTGATTTCGGTCTGTCGCGACTGATCGATGGAGTTGCTGGTCCTTCGGGACTCACACAATCCACCGTATCCTTCTCCATTCGATGGAGTGCCCCCGAGCTCGTCCTTGACAATAATGCCCGGGCTACAACTGCAACGGATGTCTATGCTTTGGCGAGCACCATACTCCAAGTACGTCACACCTATTATTTTCACCGCCCGTTCTGACCCCATTCTATGTATTAGCTACTGACAGGAGATGTCCCGTACAGTTCACTTCGAGAGGTCTCCGTTGTTATGGCCATTCTGAACAAATCACCACCACCAAGGCCATCTCCGCCATTGAGATATGATATTAAGGATGTTGATTTACTGTGGGAGCTTTTAGAGGATTGCTGGGCCGAAGCACATCTTCGTCCCAGTATCTATATGATTAAAGATCGTTTATCCATTCACTATCCATGATAATACTCTTTATTCGTCGCCATTTTTTAAATCCACCCTCATCGGTGTTGTCTGTTTTTGCTCTTTAGCTTTGATTTCGCTTTGCATATATCTGCCCTTACGTTTGACCTGAAAATCACACATTGATCAAACTCAGCCGCTCCCGTTATACTTTTATATCTCTTCTAGCAGATTTTGAGGTGTCAACAAAAATATTTGCTTTTACACTCCATTCCCACTTTGATCCTCCTCACCGATGCGATTGGGCGAGTGGTTCGACGTGGACTGCTGCCCGTTATTCTTAGACATTATGTTCCAAATAGTAATTCCAAAGAGCGTGTTGATAATATTGATCAAAGCTTATCTTAACATTTGAATCCATATACTATATAAATTATTGCAATTACACGCGTAGTGTTACCTCTTAACATCATCAAGTCCATATAAATGATCAGTCATGCAATTGAGACTTTGCAAGGCTCCTGATAAGGATGAGACTTGGGGAATCTGACTGTAAGAACCCCATTCTCCATGCTAGTTGTTATTGTCGGGGACTCCTCCCGACGTCTCGAACTGGGAATACGAGCATCCAAGGCTGTTTCAAACAGGCGGTTGAAGTCTGAAATGGTAAAGAACGAGTCTTGGAATGGTTCGCAAAAGTGGGTGGTGAGAGACATGTGAATCGAGCGTTAAGCTTTTGAAGTATTTGAGTGACTTGTGCAGGTTCTGTAGTGCAGGCTAGGGTAGAAGGAAGCAGACAGTTGAAATCGTTTTATACGTGCCAGATTTGGAACTTGAGAACACGGTCGAACTTTGTAGAAACATGTAGAAGGTGGGAGACGATGGTGGATGCGGACTTGATTTCTTACATTTATAGATCCACAGGTTCTAGGATTTTCTGTAACAGTCTTCGTTCTCCTCTGGTGTTGCCGTGAGCTAACAACCTCAAGTTCGGTCAAGCCTGGGGTGACAGCAGTAAGTTGAAGTTATACGATACGCAAATCTGGACATCCATTTAGCCTTTAAAATGAACAATTTTCATAAAGATGATTCAATTAAGCGCATCCCGGATGTTGCGACTCAAGATATGAGGTAATAAATAAACACCAAGGTCCAGTCCTTCAAAGATATGGGTCGTCCTGGCGTGACTCTAAGGTCACAGTTGAGGATTTTAAAGTCATCGTCGAAAACTCGGAACTGCAGCGCGATGATTGATTCTACCCAAATTTTAGAACTTCTTTCTTGTATCAAAGCGTGTTGTCCAAACTATTAACTTCGCTCCCAAAAATCCACACAACGTGATTTTAGACAACCCTTTTGACGCGCACTCTGATCAATTTCTGTGGCATTTTTAGGATCTTCTGGTGAGAGGTCAGCGTATCCATATGAATTAATTTGACATTCCTCCAATTAGCGTTGTTGCGGATCATTGCTCAGATAGTCAACTGCAACCTCTTCCCAATGATATATGAATATTCCTCCGCCGATTATATCTTCCCCTCAACCTGGGTATGATCGGTCTCTATTTCCACTGCTCTCTGATTGCAAGTCAATTCTCCCCCTATCGCAGATTTAGTTGGCATTTCGAATCTGATCAGGAAATATATCAACACGATGCAGAGACCATCGCGAACCTCTCGCGTATATCTTGAGGTATTGTGTCACAAGGTGCCCTCGTATTACATTCTCCCCGGCATTGTATATCGTATACCAACCAACCCATTTCTGTAATACATTGATTGTTCTACAGGATATGCATTCTCTCTCGCTAATTCAAGCTGTACTACCTAAAAGGCCTGATTCACCCCTCGAACTGGATCTCTCTCTTCATAAACATTGGTTACCACTGGAAGCGGTAAGTAAGCGAGACCCTTCTGATTTCCGAACTCATGGATTATTGGGAACGTTCAGAGGGGATGTACCCAGTGGTCCATGTCAACCTTTCAGTGCGTACCAGTGATTCAATAACGTGGGTCGTGTGTTTGAGGCGCTGATCAAGGACCAAGGGAAAAAAGAGTATTCAACCAGAACATCAATGCTTAGGTCCTCTTTTTTTCATCCCAGGCAGTGCAAATGTGGCCGTCATCTGGTCTGTGGCCTTGGATTCGTGCAAGTCCATTCAAGAGAAGGGTTGTTAGCAAGGAGGAAAGATAAATATAGGCAATAGTATGAACCTTGGGCGCAGAAGACTGATCCGGTGGGGGACGCCTGCCGATGTAATTGTTCACGTCTCAAACCCGGAATAAGTTGGAGTTTTACGATGCGGCAATTCCGGTCATCCATTTACCCTTTGAAGTGAGGTCGATCTGCACCCCCTCCATTATACGCACGGTAAGAGCAATTGATATAAGGATTCACTTCCCCGACAAGCACAGTTCCATTGTTGAGTGCCGTGTTCCAATGGGCAGCGTTACCTGTGTTGTAAGGTCCCAAGGTGTCAGATGGCTGCATTGTTCCTTAAAGTAATCGGATTCCTGTGCCTGTTAACGAGAGGTTGCATATCGTTCAGAGGGACGATATGTGTAGAGGATGATTGTGGGGATCACTGGATAGAGCATCTGATGAGGTTTACATAGACTTACCATGCTAACAAGGTGGGCGTTTCGATGGTACAATGGAGGGCGGGATTCATATATCTACAAGAAACATTTAACAGGTCAACGTTGCAATTGGAGATGGTCAATTCGATGGACAGTTTTTTTTGATTTTGATTTTGATTTTGGCCTGCTAAAGCCAGAATAACCGGGCGGTCTTCAACCTAATCCACGGACTGATTCCGAAATGTACAATTGACGAAGAACATCCCGATTTTCGGCTTCTCGCAGGGACGAGATAAACTACAATAATAGATCTAAAAGCTCTAAAAATCAAAAAATAAATAAAATCAAATAACAAAATGAAAATCTACAATAATTATAGGAAAAGAAAGGGTATGAACGAACCCGAAGTATGGGCGAGGAGAAAGAAAACTGGTTGAACGCCTATTTTTTTTTTTTTTCTGGTAATGGGTCTTCGGTAGTACTTTCACTTCAAAACTATATGTCCAGTATTCTTTCCTGTATCACCCGTTCACCTTACCATTTTTTATTTTCCATATATTTTGTTCGTTTATTCCTAACTTACTTCTGAGCCTCTTACAGGAGACGTGGGTACAAGCTGACATTTTGACGCGTTTGACATTTTGACATTTTGACGTTTGACATTTGACATTTGACATTTAAGACCGTTAACCTTTTTTACCCCTAGTCCCCTCCGCGTCTTTTCAGAAACTCCGAACCGGTTTGTCTTTGTACTATCTCACGAGCAAAAAAAAAAAACTGGTAACACAAAAACTCAATTCGGCATACACAAGGATGACGAGAAAAAACCCCTGCTAAAGGAGTTTTCCCGTTTCCGATTTAATTAATAGATTAATTAATCATTTTTTTACTGTGTATAATATTTGAGATATTTAACATTTGACAATTTGATGATTCACCCGTTTTGCACTATATTCCTTGTGACTGTTCAAGATTGCCGAACTGGCATTTTTCTATTACTCTCCCAGTGACACAAAAGCCATTTCGGGATATCTGTAATAATAATAAAAAGCCGGGGGTAATGGTAGCGTGGTTGTGTATGTTTTCGTTAATGTATTTTCGGTGTTTTTATTGTATTTGTGCGGTTTTATTGAGCCTGTATATACGATGATATGCCCGGCGTATATCGATGTCTTTAGGCGCCGATCCGGGAAGGTGGCGCACAGTTGACCGGGTAAAAGTAAACACTGCTGGATGCTCGAAATGCAAAGCGTATGAGAAGAAAATTTGTAGACACGGTGTACTACACCTAAGGAGATTATCCCGGTGTGTCCGGACGTTCGACAAGACGGTTGAAATATATGAGGACTTGAAGCTTCGATTGCGCACACAGGCGTCGAGCTTTTCGATCGGTCAAGAGACAAGTGAGGCTAGAACTGACTCTATAACGCTCTATCTAGCTACTTTTTATATGTGAGTAAACTGTATTATTATAAAATAATTCCTTTCTAACGCAGCGGCGGCGTTCTAGTTCCGGATGCAGGGTCGCCGCCCTGCTTTGTGATCTCCCTTCCACGTCATCGACTGCGCCCTCGTACTGAATTGTCCTGTGTCATGAAATCTTCAATGTCGATGTGAGTCCTCTCCCTAGATCCTGCTTCAGTCGGAATTTCCTCTAACCCCTTGTCATGCCTCTCTCGATGATATCGTGTATGCGTCTTGTTGCGGTCGTATGTCGGTCCTCATCGCGTAAGTCCTTTCCTATCTCTGCTGTCAATTTCCCTTCCACTAATCCTGCTTTTCCCCTTCACCTCTCGCCTTCTAATCCCGTCCCTGTACCTCTTTCGCTCCTCCGGTTGCGTACGTGTTTGTCGTGTCGTTCCTCCGTTTCGAGTCGTGTTATTTCGTAAGTCGTGTCGTTGATATGTTAATTGATTTTACTAACTGTCCGTGTGCCCTGGAATTGTCCCCTCTTCGTTCCTTGGCCGTTCCATCCGCCCGTTCCTGCTACCGGTCTCTCTCCATCCCGCTCTGCCGCTATCCCGCTCTCCCCTTTCCCGCTCCTTCCGCCCCTCGTTCCAACATGTAAAGACACCCAAGAAACTCCAGCATAAAAAGATCTGATCATGATATGTAAACCGTTTTTTTTTTTTCTTTTTTTTTTTACTTTTGCTGTCATATTTCAGTCAATTATGCTTCATTCCAATTTGTAGCCCTTCCTTTCAGATATTCTCAATTATCTATTATCTGCACTTTATTTGAAACTATCATGGGTAATTTGCCATGATTTGTGTACATTTTGTATATTCTTAGGAGGATCGGAATTATTGCATGGATGAAAACCTTGGTACCCATAATCAATCGAACCAATCTACATAATAGAACTAGCTGGGCTCCGCCCTTCGGGTGGACCGTAGCTAGTTGATTTACATACTCAAACAATACATAATTATTAATAACTATAAAAGGCCATTGACTTCACAATTTGAAAGAAACAAAAATGCCATGATGCTGGTTTGCCTGGCGGCCAGCTTTGCAAGGCCGGTGGCCCTACGGCCGTCTGCGAGGTGGCTTCACCATGCCTGGCGGCAGCCTTTGCAAAAACGGTGGCCTGGCGGCCACTTTTGCCAGGACAGTGGCCCTGCGGCCTGTGGAGGGAGAGAAGGCGTGGTTGTTTTTCGCGGCAGAATCATTTTTACTCACCTTACCAATACTGACGACTCTGGGGGCGTACATGTGCAACAACTTAGTGAAAGCCCAGACGACTCACGATTAAACGGCGGTTATCGAAGGTGGGGGCGTACCTATTCGGTCATGTCAGTCGGCCGCGATGTTGGTCGGTGGTGGTCATGTGCAAAGGGTGCTGCATTATGTCAGATGGTGGAGAGCGAGATTAAAGAATAAAAATTTTCTTATTACATGAGTACGGCAGTGTGTAAGAAACATGCACAAGGCGGGGTGGTTTTATCGGTCGTAGGGGCAGTGTCCAACATGACAGGATTCAGAAATCCTGGTAAGAAATCGCTGAATTGATCGGTTGTCGTCGACGGTTTCGGTGTAGGTATGCGTAGGTCGTCGATGCCGATCGCGATCTTCTTCCCACCATGGCCATGCTCCTACTATGTAGGGCACCCGACACGATGCATGATGCGGCGACACCAACATACCGCACGGCCGGACAGCCTCACACATGGGGGTGTCAGGAGGTGGAGTGCCCAGGTGTGCACAGTGTAGGACACCCAACACGACGCACGACGCGGCGACACCAGTGCACTGAACATCCTGGCATCGATAAACAATGCTCGCGGGTACCCGTAGGTCGTCGACGCTGGTGGGGGCAGGGTCTCTTAAATTGGAAAGTCACCCTTTTGGTGTTATCACCATATAGTGATACACCAGTCGACTGAGTGGTTTCTTAGACAGCGAGCACACTCCCACTGAGCGTATCGAGCAACGGTCCCCATACAGCAATCCGTTGTTGGATTAGTTAGCGGCGGTCGTGCGCAACAGTGCAGTTTCTTAGACAGCGAGCAGCGGTCATCGAAGGAGGGGGCGTACCTATTATCACCATATAGCGATATGTCATCACTCTCAGTTAATCAGCGGTTTGGGAGCGATGTGTCAAATTCACTGTACGGTCAGCAACTAAGCATGGTCAGGTATATGGAGTTGCTTACCTGCGACGTCGGCGCAATGTGGAGTGTACTGCTATGTGCTGATCGTAGGCTCAAGCCTGTTGGAGCGCGAGTACATTTAACATAATGTTGCATGAATAGTGCAAGTACTTCTGTAGAAAGTGTGTATGCAGGGAATCATAGCCTTCGACATGCGCAAAAGGTGTGCCTCGAATAGATTGAAACGGTTCGTACGAAGCCACGGTCGATGAGTGCGCAACAGTGTATAAGCTCCAAACAGGGCACTCATCCAAGGTGGGGGCGTACCTATTCGGTCATATCAGGTGGGAGCAGTCTCGCTGTCTAAGAAACAACAGACACGATGCACTGAGCGTATTGGGGTTGGGGAGCGTTGTTGCATATACCTGAGAAACAACATATATGACACTGAGCGGATTGTGTGGGTTAGCGTTATTTCGAACGCAGTCGCAAGCAGCATGTGGGGGTGTCATGCCGGTTAGCGGCCGTTGCGTGCGTAGCGGTAGTCGGTGTGACATGTGGGGGCGTCACCCAGGCTGTAGGGCACCCGACACAACGCACGACGCGGCGACACCAGGGCACCAAACGTCCTGACAGCCCCACACCGTGGGGGTGTCGGGAGGTGGGGTGGATGGGTGTTCACTGCATCATGCGTGGTGGAGGAAGGACGTCGGTGTGCGGTGGGTGCACAATGTGAACATGTGGCATCCAGCACACACCGAGGTCTTTCCTCCACCACACATGATGCGGCGAGACCAGCGCACCGCACATCCTGACAGCCCCACACGTGGGAGTGTCGGGAGGTGTGGTGCGCGATTGTCCACCGGTTGGGAGGGTGATGGGAGGAAGCGGCAGTTGAACTGGTCACCTGATGTGGTGAACCAGTCACATGACGTTGGAGGGTGGGGGAAGACCTGCTTATATAAATGCTGACCAAGAAAGGGGGACAGAAGGGGGTCGGCATTGTACCTTTGAGACCTTTGATGATATCCACCCACACACATCCCCTGTCCGTTGCCGCGCCGTTGTCACGCACATTGTCGAACTCCTTCTCCTCAGTGTTTTGAAACTCTGACGAGGTGAGCCTTATACTACAGGGTAAAGTAAGGCGCGGTGGAGGTTGAAACATGTTATTGGATCTTGTGTTTGTACATGGGATTCGTTACTTGACTTTGGCAGCCAATATACAATCTATGGGCGCCTCACCCACAGGAAGCTAAAGCCAGGCGCCCAAATCTTAGTCAGCATTAAGTTGGTGTACACCCGCGCGCTTATAAGGTAGAAGACAAACGGTTTCCGCTATAGTCACGTGACTCAAGCATGACATCCACCATTTCGCACAAGGATCTGGCAACATCGACAAAAAAATTATTCTAAAACCACAGATCAATGGCATAGAACTATATGTACATATTGTTGGTTTCACTTTTTGGAAAAAATCACTATTGCAAATGTAGTATATCCAAACTTTCAAACATCTTTTCAAAATTCATAATCACATTTTTCAAGCAGTCTGACACTGTTATAACATTTTTGGTCACAAATTTTTTGTGCTGATGTAATCACCTATATAAGGAAATATTCCATATATAGAGATTTATTCCCACTGGTAATATTTTTTGAGCTGACATAAGCACCCATATAAGGCAATATGCCATATATAGAAAGACATTCCCACAGATAAGGTAGATGACATATGGATTCCACTAAGGTCATGTGACTCAAGTGTCATATCCACCATTTTGCACAAGGATCTGGCAACATTGTTAAGTCCGCGTGTCAGGCGCTTAGCTAGCACTTCCAAAGGGGGTTTCCGGGTTAGTGCGGAGGTCCGTAACGGGGCCGAGGACCGAAACGGAAGTCGGGCAGACTACGGACGGGGACGGAGGCGCCAGAACTCAGGGTAGGTCGCGGAATGGTTCAATCCGGTCGCTGAGGTGTTCGAGGTCGAAGGGACTTGGCTTCAACTTATGTGTTGCGCCCTCCTCGATCGTCTGTCCCTAATTTCAGGAAGGAGGCGGAGTTTACCGGAAATGAATTGGAAACTAGTGGGAGACTAAGTCAATATTCGTACTAGCGAACAGTCTAGTCGACTGGAAGACTATATACATGTGACTTATCCTTGTACTATCTTTGACGGTCATAAAACAAGGGGAAAAGGGAGTACAAGGGGTCAATATAAGGGAGAACAAGGGAGTGAGGTACGCAATAGTCCTGCGCGTCGGTTATCAATCGTAACGGAACCTTGATTTTTGGAGTCTTCGGAGGGTCGGATTCGTGGACTACGGAGGGTGGGAATCGCGGGGCCTTGGAATGTATTTCGGACATTCGGAAATCGGTTGTTCGGGCTTTGGTCGATCGGAAAGGTCCCGGAAATGGTGCAGGTGGTTGTGGGGTTTAATGTGGGTTTGTTTGGCTGCATGGGCCATAACAAACATGCCAGATACTATTCTAGCTGATTTGTACAGGGCTCATATTGTATAGTATAGCACAATCATTTTTTCCAAAAAAATTGCCATCTTCTACAGTATAGTAGACCTCCTTGATACAGGATACCTCCTTGATACAAAATGATTTTCCAAGGTCAATTCTCATTCAAGTAATACAGGGTTTTGCACAAAGAATCTACTATATATAAGCAACATTTAAGCCAACCCACACAAGGGAGGGAGAAGAATTTGTGAAAGGCAACAAATTCCCACAGTAATGTGCTCTTCTAACTGGGACAAAAGGCCACTATGCCAGGTTATCTGGCATTAGTCTGTGGGCACTATTTAAACAGCAACTTGTTACATGTATTCACCAACCATTGCAATGGTATGTAACAGAATTGCATTCAGAAGGAATTTATTTTCATCTAAAATTTCTCAATTTTGATAACATACAATCTTAAATCAGTGATTGCTCAACTTTTCTGAGATATTTTGTCATAGAGTGTTCACATTAGGGAAGCTATGCATCTCCTATTGCTAATTACAAAAACTCCAAGTGGGATTTGACCTAAATTGACCTTAATCTGACCACAAAGATATTGGGGCTACCAAAGTGTGACATGCAACACACTAGTAATATAAAGAAATGGATGACTAATCACAATGGTGCCACAAATTCCGTGCACGGAGAACTAGGTGTCACGCTTATATCAAGGACCTATACCTGTGACATTTTGACCTGTTCCACAAAATAATTTACTCTGCCACAACAAATGCCTTTTCGCCTCTATAATATAGAGGGAAAATGTTCTCAAGACACTTCTTAAGGAAGCGGACAAACGGTTTCCGCTAAGGTCACGTGACTCAAGTGTCGGGCTCACCATTTTGCACAAGGATCTGGCAGCATTGACAAAAAAATTATTCTGAGACCACAGATCAATGGCATAGAACTATATGTACATATTGGTGGTTTTAATTTTTGAAAAAAATCACTATTGCAAGTGTAGTATATCCAAACTTTCAAACATCTTCTCAAAATTCATAAACATATTTTTTAAGCAGTCTGACACTGTCAAAAAAATTTTGGTCACAAAATTTTTGCACTGATGTAATCACCTATATAAGGAAATATTCCATATATAGAAAGTCTTTCCCACCAGTAATAGTGACAGTCCCGGGTGTCTGTTGCTGTCAAAAATCTACTAGAATATGCCTAAACTCAAGAGAAGCCGGACAGTATCTAATCTTGGGACCCATGCCATCAAGGTTTAACCCTTTAATCTGTTCAGGATGAATTGTTGACAAGAATTTCCCTACATAAGCAGAAATTTGCGCAACCTGATTCAACTGAAAGCCTATCATTCAGTGGGGATTTCTCACA
>QLPI01001381.1:918-12793 GCA_003314275.1 Chroogomphus rutilus
AAAACCTAGCTGTCATGCTAGGAATGATTTGATAATCGGGGTTAGGGGGAGACGAAAGCATCAGCGACTACTCACTTGTCGCTGTGCATACCATGAAGTGCACTCTCTGGTATATTGTTAAAACGGCCGGGCGAGTACGAGAAACCATTCCCTTTATATAAGCAATCAAGTGGACAGACTTGAACCTACTCGGAAAGCCGAAGTTTGTAAGCCAGAAATCTGACAGCGTCGGTTCTAGGTAGTATAAATCTACGAGCTGCAGAGGATTGTCAAGATATAAATAAACAACTGATCTGCCAATTGGTCTCTGTGGAAACAGATATGAGGAGATACGGAGCCCAGAGTAACATATCGACGACACTACAAGCTGAGAGTTGTGAGAGGCTAAGTAAAACTTGACGAATGGCAGTGTGAGAGAGCTCCGAGACTTGTGATCATATCTTTATGAGAGATGGACGTCCAAGACTAGGGTTTGCTATTTCGTATAGGTGGAACAGGAGGATCGTCACTCAGTGCGATATGTTCGAAAGCTGAATCTACGGATAACATATGAAGTTAGAAACATCAATTTTCTTGATGAAAGAGGTGGACGGGTGGAAACCTGAGCCGTTGTGACGAGAAACCATTCCACCATCTCGTAAATTGTTATTGAAGGGGAGCAGTTCGATCGAAGTGTCAGGAATACCTTGACCGCTTACATATCCACACGGCTCCGATGAGTACCAACTTACTGTGTATGTGTAGGGGGGCCGTGTCCGTGTTGGGGGGTTGTAAATGTTGTAGATGTCGATATTGGTGTCTGCTGGTGTGATTGAGAGCGCTGAGATGACATGCAAGACAATGTGAATCTGATCAAAAGAGTTCGAAGTCAGATTGGCTGAAATCAGTATAAGAGAATGAGGAAGGTTGTGGTCATCTGGGTCTTGGATGGGGTATAGGGTGTACCAGTGCTGGGACGCTAGCGTAAGTCGAGATCTGGGTTAAATGTAGGGCTCTTGGATCAATATCAGGTCCCAGTCTTGTGGGTCCGTAGGGTTGATGAGTGAAAGGGTGACGTCCTTGGAATGCTTGCAGTTTTGTTGCTTTATCCTTAGTCTGCTGTGAGGTGTGCTTTCAGGAATAGGGGACGATGGGGACGATGGGGGAGGTAGCAGGAATGTAGTTAATTTGCGGGTGGGAGGGGGAAGGGGTGGGCATACGAGGGCGGCTCTCATGAGTTTTTCCCGGGGTGTAGTCCGCATCTGCGAAAGTGAAAGGAGTATAAGATTCAAATTTGCCGGCAGCATATTCATCCTTTTGCGCTTGCGATTCGAACGCGGCCTTTGCAGTCGGGCAGGCTCGGGTACAGCTGGCATGCTCACCCTGACAGTTGGTGCACTTCGGCTTGTCTATGTGGCATCTCTGCCCTGCGGGACATGGGAGGTCGTGAGCCCATGTGTGGTCGGCTGGACTATGTGACCCGGCGCATCGGCCGCATGGTGCCTCCACGGGACACCCCGTCGCTCGGTAGCCCCAGTCTTGCCACCAGAAGCATTGGGGGGGTCTTGGGATGTAGAGACTAACGGTGCAAATAATTCCTTCTATGACAATGCCGTTTGTAATCGCGGCGTTGGCAGCAGCATTGGTCTTATAACTGATCATCATTGGGCCTCACTTGGTCTTTTCTCGTGGTTCAGGGCTGTTGAGACAGGCAAGTTTGGCAATCTGTTTGCCCTCGGGCGTGTTGTCCGCATTGCGCGATTCAATATCCTCGATGGCATCTGCGAGGCCGTCCGGCTCAGACCAGACGTTGGTTGAGGCATTATGTACGACTACCGCGTAGGAATGCTGGGGGGTAGTTGCATGAGGGTGAATGTGCTTAACCCAGTGTACTGCATGCGCCCTAGCTAGGCTTGCGTCCTCTGCTGTCTTGAATGTAAGCATGATATTGCCTGCGGCGGACTTCATTATGCCCCTCAAAGGGTGGGGTGTCAGGAGGTTGACGTTCCGGAGTGCCTTGAACTAGTTGGTTATGAGGTCGTTATAGTATCTTGTAACGACTACCGGTGCCCAGGTGTGGATTAGGGCATCCTTTGCAGTGTTTTTAACAGACACAAAGATCGGTTTATGCTGCATCTCGGCGATCATTTTCTGCTTTTGTGCGGCAGCCAACTTGACATTCCCTACAAAGCTTCGGAGGGATATGACACTGCCATTGCTGTGGCGGGGAATGTTGCGGCTGGGCTAGATGTGATTGTGTCCTTCAGTTCCTTCACTGCATTTTGAAGATCGGTGTTTAAAGTCGGTCTGTGGTCGCCGTAAAGAGTGGCCGCCTTGCGGAGTAGTCTGGTGGTGGCTATAAGTTTCTGAGCCCTTTCCATACCTACATTCGAGGAAGACGGGCCAAGCTTGAATTCGCCGAACGACTCAAGTGCGGTGGCTAATGCAGAGAGGTCTCTCTTGTTGTTCTCTGTGATTCCTTTGTGACTGAGGATTGCTACCGGGTTTCCCAGGTCCGGGGCCGGTGTTGGAGAGCGAGCGTGCATAGCCTGTTTCGGCGCTAAAGTTCCGAGGCCATGCGTGACAGGCGCGGCTGCGGCAGTGGGCATGTTCAAGGGTGTGAGAGTGTGTGGGAGGGAGGGGTGAAGTTGGGATGGTGTAAAAAAGGGGGTTGTGGGTAAAGACAAGCAGATTTAGCTGTCTTGGACCTTTCCTTAGGTCTGAGAGGCAGAAACTGGTCAGTCGGCCGTGGCAATTTTGGTTGATGGTGGTGTGGGTCCAAGAGCCGTCGAGAGAAATGAAGAGGTACACAGCATCAAAAGTAGATGGCCTGGCCGGTTTAATGGTCGAACGATGCCGGGGAGAAACTTAGAGGAGGCTGGCTGAACAGGATGTTCCCGCGATGGCTAAGCTAACTTCGAGCAATGAAGAGGGACACATCATCAAAGGTAGAAGGCCCGAACCGTTGAATGGTCAAGCGATGCAGGGGGGAACCTTAGAGGAGAAGCTGGCTGAACAGGACGTTCCCGACATAGCTAAGCTAACTTCCAGCAATGAACAGGGACACAGAATCAAAGGTAGACGGCCCGACCGGTTGAATGGTCGAGCGATGCCGGTGGGGACCTTAGATGGGAGGCTGGCTGAACAGGACGTTCCCAGGATGGCTAAGCTAACTTCGGAGAGGGACACATAACATACCGGCCCGACCTGTTGAGTGGTTGAGCGATGGCAGGGAGAACCTTAAACAGGCGGCTGACTGAACAAGACGTTCCCGCAATAGCTAGGCTAACTTCGACGCTGAACAGGACGTTCCACGATGGCTAAGCTAACTTCGAGCAATGAAGACGGACACAGCATCAAAGATAGACCGCCCGACCGTTGAATGGTGGAGCGGGAAGCTTAGACGGGAGGCTGGCTCAACAGGACGTCCCTATTGAGAAATGGACATTTGTATAATAAATGTATTGCTATTGTAACATGTTGTATGAATTCTTTGTAGTTCTCATTTCTTTTTTCTTTTTATCATTCCAAAATTACCATCATGTAGTACATTTCTTTATCTCCATATTTCTCGGAGATGGACTAGGGAGAGGGAGATACAAAGTACCGACATAGGGGGAGATTGATTATAGGGGAGACACATGTATGTACCTAACAAGTTGGTACAGGCCCACAGATAAATTCCGACATCTCCATACAACAACACCTATTCAATCCGGATCCAACTCACAACCTGTGACCGGTTGATATCAAATGGAGGTATATTATATCATTACCAATCAAGGGCCGGACATATGGGATTCAGGGATACATACAATGGGGGGCATAACAGAGAGTCCGGATCCCATGACAGGACGGAATCTTATTCAAAAATCAAATAGAAATGGTCACCAGTCCTCATTACCAATATGCATCCCTCATAGTTAGGAGGATTCTCTACATAGGAGTTACTGACCGAGTTCACTGGGAAAGTTGTATATACATACCAGTACATTGTGTAACAAGAAGAGTAGTAACAACAAAATATTCCCTACTTACTTGTTAGCCAATCTTGCGACCTCCTCTTCTTTAACTCGAGTCACAGCCACCAGCTGAGATAATACATCTCAAGCTTGGTCGTTGTCTGACTTAGACACGGACGAAATAAACAATCCATCCGTCGTTTTCTCAAGAGGTCCCATAGGATTTACCCACGAGCTTTCAAGATTCTTGTTATTCACAAAGAAAATACTTAAATACTTATCAAATATTTTCTTATTAGTCCCCGCGATGGCTAAGCTAACTTCGAGCAATGAAGTGGGACACAGCATCAAACATAGACCGCCGGACCCGTTGAATGGTCGAGCGGGAACCTTAGACGGGAGGCTGGGTGAACAGGACATTCCCGCGATGGCTAAGCTAACTTCGAGCAATAAAGAGGGACATAGCATCGAAGGTAGACAACCCGACCCATTGAAGGGTCGAGCCGGAACCTTAGACGAAAGGCAGGCTAAGCAGGATGTTCCCGCGATGGCTGAGCAATGATGAGGGACGCAGCATCAAAGGTAGACGGCCCGACCCGTTGAATGATCGAGCGGGAACCTTAGACCGGAGGCTGGCTGAACAAGAGGTTCCCGCAATCGCTAAGCTAACTTCGAGCTATGAAGAGGGACATAGCATCGAAGGTAGACGGCCCGACCGGTTGAATGGTCGAGCGGGAACCTTGGACGGGAGGCTGACTGAGCAGGATGTTCCCACAATGGCTAAGCTAACTTTGAGCAATCATGAGGGACACAGCATCAAAGGTAGATGGCCCAACCCGTTGAATGGTCGAGCGATGCCGGGGGAAACCTCAGACGAGAGGCTGGCTAAACAGGACGTTCCTGCGATGGCTAAGCTAACTTCAGGCAATGAAGAGGGTCACAGCATAATGGCACGACCTGTTGAGTGGTTGAGCGATGCCGGGGGGAAGCCTAGAAGGGAGGCTGGCTGAACAGGACGTTCCCACGATGGTCAAGCTAACTTCGAGAAATGAAGAGGGACACACAGCACAACGGCCCGACCTGTTGAGTGGTCGAGCGATCCCGGGGTGAACCTTAGACGGGAGCCTGGCTGAACAGGAGGTTCCCGCTATGGCTAAGCTAACTTCGTGCCATGAAGAGGGACATACAGCATAACGGCCCGACCTGTTGAGTGGTCGAGCGATGCCGGGGAGAACCTTCGATGGGAAGCTGGGTGAACAGGGCGTTTCCGCAAAGGCTAAACTAACTTCGAGCAATCAAGAGGGACACAGCATCAAAGATAGACGGACCGACCCGTTGAATGGACGAGCAGGAACCTTAGACGGGAGGCTGACCGAACAGGACGCTCCCGCGATGGTTAAACCAACTTCGAGCAATCACGAGGGACATAGCATCGAAGGTAAACTGCCCGACCCGTTGAATGGTCGAGCGATGGCGGGGAGAACCTTAGACGGGAGGCCTTCTCCACAGCACGTTCCCGAGATGGCCAAGCGAAGTGACAGCGATCCTGGAGTGATCCCGGCGGTCGGTAATAATATTGCGTTGATGACTAAGCCAAGCTGACCGTGCAACCATTGGCCGATGTGCACAATGTTTCTTCGAACCCCCAAGAAGAGTATAGAGCAGAAGAAAACAAGTCTGTTGCAGGCTGAGGCTGTGACGAGGACGATACTAATACCAAAAGGTTGTGAGCGGAGGACAAGGAGAGCAATTGCTAAACTTACACATTACACAGCAAGAACGAATAAAGAACCTCGTGGCCGAATCGCAACCCTCCAACAATTAGTGTTGTCACGAACTTGCAGATGACACGAACCGACATCCGCCAAGCCGATGCCATCTGAGCGGACGATAAAGAAGGAAAGAAATGCCCCCCAGAAGAACGGCGCTGGGAATGGATGGATCAAAACATAAAGCTTACGTGAGAATAAACAACGGTGACGAAAAGGCCGGTGACCAGGATTGAAAACAAAGGAAGAAGCCACAGAGAAGGTGAAGGATGAAGGGAGAAGAACAAGCCCACAGTCCAGGAGAATACGACAGACTAACAGTGCAAGCCATCTTAAGTGGCTCACACTTAAACAATGACAGATCTAATTCAAATGATCGGTGAACGGAGGAAGAAGGGAGAACACTGACAAACTTACGACGCAAGGATGTAGAACCAGGGCCTAATGTTCGAATATCTCGCCACCAGCTTATAAGAGATGTGACTAGAGAAGCGTGAGACCGATCCCAGCCGAACACAGAGACAAAAAAAGAAATGGACGCATGAAAAAAGAATGAAGAAACTCCTCCTAGAGGGACGATGTTATCAGTAGATTGAGCAAGGCATTGAACAACCTTTGACTCACGTGGGCATAAGCAAGGTCGACGTAGAGACAGCGCTGACAGTACAAGAAACAAGGCAGACAGGCGATGGATGGGGGCGAAGAGAGATGGGGTGATGGTGGATGGGGAAAGAAGAAGGGGACGGGCGGTCAGGACTTTATAGAGAATTGGTAGGCGATGCGGCTGGTCCGGCACGAGATAGAATGGAAGCTTATGACTCAGCACACAGCATCGGCGAAACCCGACGCCGCACGAGGCCTGCCGCGTGTACAAACCGTGCTAAATAGCCCGGCCGGCTTTGGCTGGTCGCCTGAACACAGTGAGCCTGAGCACAGACGTCCATCGGGAAATGTCAGCCCTCTGGCATGCTCAGCTGGACACCTCTCGGTGCTCTCGGTGGGCACAGAACAGTTTCTTTCATACAGCAGATGCTTGCGCTGGCAGCTCATTTGAATATGTGACATCTTGGCGTGGATACCACCTCCAGGTGGGGCCTGTTGTGTCATCAGGTGCCGTGAAGCGCCCTAAGCAACTTCTGGTGTATTTCCTGCGGATCCGCAACTCTGAGCCTATCATCGCTGAGTGTTTTAGGCCAACCACAACCAATGTCAGTCAATCCCGCTTCAGTGTTTGGGCGCGGGCCAAGGTTCCAAACAGACACAATACATCGTGCCGCGAAAAAAACACCATTACCAGAAGGGAATTCCCAGTCCCTGGCTACACTTTCAGTATAAACATGTTTCATTCACTTCTTTTACATTGGTCACCTGAGGAGTCAAGCAGTATACATTTAGGCAAGGGGGGCGCACCTCCCTCCTTTACCAATGTTGGAGGCTGATTGATTATTATTATTATCTAGTTTGCGCTCAATACTTGATTAACCGAGGTACCCTGACCCTAATTTAGCTCCGACTGTGAGGGTGCGATGCGGCTTTCCGTACTCACCCTCCACTCCGATACGGGAGGATCAAGTTGTAACCTCCGGCTTTTGCGGCGGCACTAATCATCGTATAGCCTCAAACCACACCCATCCATCAAGCTCAATTCGGCGTTGGCGGTGGAGCGCTTGGGTGGTATCAGAGATCTCAGCACGAGGCCAAAAATAAAACATGACAATCACAAGAGACTTGGCCACGTTCATGAGCTAGACTTCTATATACCAATTTATACGCTTCCATTAAATAAAAAATTATTAGGTTCAGGTACACCACGGTTCTGGCACAAGCTGAAATTAAGCTTGCCGAACGGATAGATCCGCGACCTGAATTTAATCTTGGCAAAGATTTTTTCAAGGTTTTTTCAAGGTACTTAGACGTTATTAAATAAGCCTTTATTCATGCCTACCTTGAAAAAACCTTGAGCCATAAGATTAATTTGAGCTGAACACCCAAGGAATTGTTAATCTAATATCCAGGTTAAATTTTCCATTAGACAATCTTGTGTCAGACATTTGTCAAGGTAGTATAAAGAGCTTTTCTATGGGTAATTCTCTTGTATTTGAATATTCAGACAATACAAACTATTCTATTGTCAAAGTCTAATAACAATGTAATCTGATGCCATAACAAGCCAACAAAAAATCCTACAAAAAGCCCAATTTCATCCTCAAAAAAAAAAACAAAACAAGACACCTTGATGCAAAACTCTACTCACCAGAGGAGGGACCCAATCCAGGGAGAGAGAGGAGAGATGAAGAAGAGGATTGAGGAACAGGATGGCTAAAAATGGGTCAAAAAAACGAAAATTAGTAAACAACAATAGTGAAAACATAATAATAGAACTCACCTAAGTCAGTAGATAACAAAGAAAGTAATATGTGAGGGTGGGAGAGGGAGCGTCGATCCGAGACTCACGTTCCTTGACGGCGTGCTCGTGAAATCGAACTTGCGATTCAAGCTCTGAAACACGCATGAGTGCTGCCGTGGGACGTGCCTTTTCCGCTTCAAGCGCCCCGTTGTCGACAAGTGGAGGTTGCAAGTCGCTAGGACTCGTAGATGATGGTGCCGGGGAAGATGTGCCATTGATTCAAATCCTGTGGGAGTAGTAAGTCTACGCGATGGACTGCTTGGTGTGGTCAACCTCGGGACAGGCTAGAACTTGAAGGAAGAGGAAATTTCATAGGGGGGGAGCTGGCGAGCAGTTGTTTAGAAAGAGAGACAGGTGATGAGGGAGGCAGCATGTCTGTTCTACGCACAGACCGTGGCGTTCCCGCTACAAAACCAAATCCCCCAGTTGATTGGCGTCCTTTAACTCCACCGGGTGTTTGAATTCCAATGCCAGATGTGCGACCGGACGGGGGAGGCTTTGGGGTAGCAAATGGCAACAATGGAGGTGCACTCACCCATGTTGAGCTTGATGGGTGTGGTTCTGTCCTATCACCCAAACCACTCTTAGCATTCTGCAGTTGCTGAGCGGTCATTCCGACGTGTCTACTGGCCTGGGCAAGCCCTTAGACATCGCGTAGGCAGCAGGGGCCATGTCGCTCGCACCTGAGGCCTCCCTCTACACTTAATGCAGACCGTACCTGGTGTGCCGCCCCCTCTTGAGCACTGAGCGAGGACGTCCCGTTGTCCTCGATGCCCCATTCTGGCAGCACCAGTCGCCATGCCAACATAGACGATGGCGGTGCTGCGCCACTACACCCATGCCCTCATTGAGGCTGGAGCCTGGCCGCCATGTTCGCTGGATCCGACCCTGTCGGGGTGGCTGTGCCGTACATGCTGGCATCCACCATGGAAATCCTTCCCCCTGATCCAGCAGTCGCATCACTCTGCAGTGCTGCCTCCCACGAGACCCAAACGGCCCGATTGCGGGGCCTTCCATGACACAACAGCATGACCACTTGGTTCCGGCGACCCCCCTGCAGTTGTTTCCCCGACGGCCACATCGGTTGAGCGATGTCGCCCACACCGTTCAGCACCTCTGCCGCATGCCCCTCCAACACGTGTTCGAGCGAGCTGCGATAGTTGCGTACACACTACCGAACACAACCCGCTGTTACAGGCGTGACACATGCTCGCCGTTCGAAGGCTGAACCCCCATCCCATGACCGCGGTGTGGTCGTTTGGATCCGCATTCCCATCTCCATCGTCCTCTAACGCCGTTACCCTCACCTTTCTCTCCCTCATGCATCCATTCGCCGGCATTTGGGGTGTCACCCTGGCCGACGCGACCCTCCAGGACCAGCTGCAGAGTTGCCTCCCGATACGCCACATCCCGGACCTCTGCCGCATGCTGTCCTAACACGCGAGACCGTGCAATGGGTAAGGGCGCTGAAGCGGTGGGGACACGTGGAAGAAGGGATGCAGACATCTCTGGTCCTTGATCCTCACCAATGGAGGGAAATTTGGAGGATGCACTGGACGATAATGGGATGGACGAGCTGCGATAGCTGTGCACGGGTTACCGAAAGTCCCCAAAGATCGGGCTGGCTGTGAAGGATCTGGTGCGATGCTGTCCCGCCGCCTCAGCCTGAACCCACCCACGTTCGCGCAGCTCTGTCTGCACTCGTGCTCGCAGCGGTCGCCCTGATAGGACAGTGATGCAGCATCCGAAGGTCGCTGACACCAAGTGTGCCGCCTTCAGACTAGAGTTGACTCCTCGCCTATGTCACCCCCTGCTTCGCTGACCCTGGAAAAGACGGCGCGAACGTGGCATAGTGAGAGTTGGCTGGACACCGTAACCCGCTCGTTACGAACAATGTCCACATCGCGGATGTATGTAAGTCGGTCCTAGAGCGGGCCATCCTATGTCCACGACCCCTTTCGCATTCCCACTGGTACGCCAAGCCCCCCCATGCAACCAGCACGCTGCTCCGCGACCGCTTGGGAGGCCTTCGTGCCAACACCCGTTGACCTACGCTGCGTCCATGCGGCCCTCAAGTCCCACCCCTGTCACGGCCTGTTTCTCCGTGAATGCGACGCTACAGAACGCGATGGGGCTCGACTGCCCGACCGCTGTCACCGCCATCTGACTGCGAAGTCACGTCACCCGTGTGCGTTGTGCCCTGCCGCCTACCACTCTGGTGCACATGTCGAACCCCTGCAACGCCTTGTGCCGACGCTCGCATGCATTCCCGCCGCCGCTGCTCATCTGCGCAGCCCAACAGCTCTGGGGAGACGCCCTGCGATCATCCCCATCACTGCCGTCGAATCTGAGAACATTCCAGGGAGTCGCATAAGCCGCGCAGCCCGATAGGACAACATGTTGAGTAGCATGTTGAAAGTCACACTCGATAGGAGCAAGGCTGAAGAGACGGGGTTTGATCCGGTGTGGTTGAAAGAGCTGGAGTTAGAAGCTGAAGATCCTAACATCCCTAACCCACGTCGACTCCACACTGACCTCACAGACAGTCTGCTGATTGCCCGTCTCCATCTCGAGCTGGACGCTATGTCTGATGACCTCGACTACCTTCCCATTCTTGCGTCTCTTCCTCAACAACAGACTGTTCTGGAGTATCTTATTGGGTGTTGGAAGCGTCTCAATGCTGCACGATTGAATCTGGTCAAGAAGGGATAGGTACAGTCTGATGTCGATATTGCCCTTTCCTGTCTCAAGAAACTGCGCAGAGTGATTAGCTGTTATCTTAGTCTTAGTCTACCAGATCTCGCTCGCGCTCGCAACGATCGCCCACCACATCTACTCATCTGACGACTACGATGTGACATGCAACCGCAAGTCGTCGGCCTCCATGGATAGGCCGCACTCCTTCGCAACATCCGGGCTAGCCCATGGGGATCGTTCCAAGGCGGCATCCCTGCGGTTGTTCCCCGCAGCCGATAGCACCGCTAGTAGCTGCATTGCCCTCAGGGCTGTCACGGACCCCAGCCCTCGCCCATGCCACCGCTCATCGCTTGACCACAGCGCCTCACTCTCTCGCCTCTTTCCCTTCGTGAATCCGCTCGACGTCAGGGGCCTCACCCTTGGCGGCATGATGTTTCCAAAACCAATACGCCGTGCCCCGGACCTATGCCATGCATTGTCCTGATGTGTGTGACGCTCACCCTGCGACGCAGCCTGTCATCATTGCCAACTACGGACGTACTCAGGCGAGCCACGATGGCCCCACATGCCCTACCGAACTCATCCACCCCTCGCGCACACGCCGTGTCTGCCAGAACCAATGTGTGCTGGTTCACGGTGGCGGACTTGGGTTCCAAATTATATGCATCCACGGCATCGTCACGGGGGCATCTGGATGAGATGTGTTTCATCCGGGGACTCATTGAGGCTCTATGAGTCGTCAAGTCAGGCATCGTCGCAAGGTTACCCATGGTACTCTACCTCTCACTCGCAGTCACAAGATCAATACAGCCTGTTCTTGTTGGCAGAAGCAAAGGCAGAGAGTGAGGCAAACGGCGAAGAAAGTGGCAAAACGGCTCGTGAAGGAGCTTGCGACTGGCGCGAGTGTGTTGAAGAATGCGACAGGATAGGATGAGATTCTTATCCAGGGAGATACAGCTCTAGGGTGGACCATCGTGTGACATGTGCCCCATGGCACCACTATCATTGTTGTTGACATTGGGCCCCTCTCAGTTTCCTTCGGTGCCTCTCTCATTTTCCTT
>QLPI01001384.1:0-25301 GCA_003314275.1 Chroogomphus rutilus
GTCACGGGTAACAGCAATACCCGTTAAACCCGCGGGTACCCGTACCCGTACCCGCAATAACCTGCTACCCGTTGCTAAGGGTACGGGTATTCTTGGGTACAGGTACGGGTAGGCACAAAATACCCAGGGGTTACCCGTGCCAATCACTAAGGCCACCTCCTCATCTGCTGCCCATTTTCCTGCAGCCACAGTCTGTTTGGCTGCTTCCTTGACAGCCTGCTCAGTTGCTTCCTTTGCAGCCTTCTCGGCTGCTTCTTTTGCAGCCACCTTCACCGCCCTCTCTTTGGCCAGTTTCTTCTAGGGAATAGCACGGGTTCGGCCAACCCGTACGGGTCACCGGGTCGGGTGCCCTTGGGTGCGGGTGCGGGTCAAGCCCAGAGCACCCGTGACCCGGCCCAACCCGGCGCGTCAACCATGTATGCGTGCATGCGCATGCGTACAACACCCAACCAGCCACTCGCTCCTGTCGTACGTGTGCACGTACGACACGCACGTGCATACAACACACACGCGCCGCACACGCATACGACATGCACGTGCATACAACACACACGCGCCGCACCGTATGACATGCACGTGCCGACACCAACAAGCCATACGTGCACGTGTACAACACGTTCGTGTCAGCGCATGCGCATGCAACGCGTCCATGTCGGTGCATTCGAGTCGGCGCATACACATACAGTGTGTTCGTGTCGGCACGTTTGTGTCAGCACATTCGTGTCGGCGTGTTCATGTCGGCACGTTCATGTCGGCGCGTTCATGTCGGCGCGTCCGTGTACTGCGTGTTCGTGTTGGCACATGCGTGTACAGCGCGTTTGTTAAGTCCGCGTGTCAGGCGCTTAGCTAGTATATCCGGAAGGACTTATCCGGGTTGGCGTGGAGTCCGTGATGGGGCCGAGGACCGAAGACGGAGTCAGACGGACTACGGACGGGGACGGAGGCGCCGGGAGTTAGGGGTAGGTTGCGGAATGATACAATCTGGTCACTGAGGTGTTCGAGGTCGAAGGGACTTGGCTTCAACTTATGTGTTGCGCCCTCCTTGATCGTCTGTCCCTAATTTCAGAAAGGAGACGGGAGTTTACCGGAAATGAATCGGAAACTGGTGGAAGACTAAATCGATATTCGTACTAGCGAACAGTCCAGTCGACTGGCAGACTATATACATGTGACTATCCTTGTACCATCTTTTGCCGGTCATAAAACAAGAAGAAAGGGAGTACAAGGGGTCAATAGTAAAGAAGAACAAGGGAGTAAGGTACGCGATAAACTGGCGCGTCGGTTATCAAGATGCGGAATCCTTGGTCACGGGAATCGGGGTCGGACTAGCGGGGGTTCGGACGGACGTTACGGGAATGGGAACCACGGAGGGTGATTGTCCGTCCTTCGGTGGTTGGGGAGGTTTCGGAAACGGGGGTGGGTGATTGTGGGGGTTGGTATGGGTTTGTTGGAGGCATGGGGCGTAACAGCGTTCGTGTTGGCGCGAACGCGCCGCAGGCGTGCAGGTGCACCGTGCACCCGACACCCGTCGACCCGTGGGAAAAAACCCATGGGTTGACGGGTTCGGGTTTCCCATGGGTCGGGTGCAGGTCACCCACATTTGACCCGTGGGTGACCCGTGCCATTCCCTAGTTTCTTCATTGCGGCCACCTTGGCCATGGCCTCCTCATCCTCCTTCCACTTTTCCTTAGCTTCCTCTTTCTCCCTCTTCTTCACCTTAGCTTCGGCTTTGGCACCTCTTTGGCAACCCACACAGCTTCTGCTTCCTCACAGTCCCACTATCACTTGGCCCACTGCTCCCACATTTGGGCCATCTGCTATCATCTTCATCCATCTTGTAGCCTATTTCTTTTATGATTGATGGAGCATGCGATTGGTGAGCATTTGCAAAAGATGCATTGTGGGTGCTAGATCCCAAACCTCTGTGTGATGTCACATTTAAGGCATCCCAAACCCTATTTTCAATCTCTGCCTATTGGCTTCATGGGTTCAGCCACTAAGGGGAGGATACTGTTAAGTGCACGTACCGAGCACCCGTTACCTTGGCAGTGCCAACCAAATGATCAATCTAACTCCACATGCAAGTGACCCAGCCACATGTCTGTTGGCAGGGAAGGTCTAGAGACTCTTAACTGTCACACACAGAGAGCAACAACGGCCTTTGGGGCTTGTCAATATGGATACTAAAGACAAGACCCAAAGGTGTGCAAAGGTGAGTCGTTGTGGGCGCTTATTTTAAGCGCCAGAGAACTCAAATGCAAAAGTGAAACGTGCAAAAGAGAAACAAAGATACAAGTGCAAAACACAAATGCAGGGGAATAAAATCATGACCCAACAATGTCAGTCACTTAACACTTTGGTCTCGGCTCGGCACATCTACCACCCACATCCCTCATTGACATTCCTCATCCACTCCTTCCTTATTCACCATCCATTAATCCCACCCATCTACTCCCATTCCCCAACCCATCCCACTTCGGGATATCTTGCCCTTGTTTTCTCCTTGGCCATGACCCCATTGTTTTATAGTCGGTCACTCCCTATTGTCTTATTCTTGGCCACATTTCTATTATCCTATCTTCATTGTTCTATTCTTGCTTACATTCCTTCATTCTATTTTTGATCATTGTGGATAATACCCCCACATGCTCTGCATACCTTATTGTTCTACATTCCTTATTCCACATCTTGCTTCTTAACCTATATAAGTAGCACGTGCATGTAAATACTTCCTCATTCTGGATATCAACTTGGCGCAAGCCCCCTTATTCTCTCTCTCCTCTCACCTAAAGTCCTTCCTCAGGCCGGCACCTTTGGCATTATTGACACCCTCACGGGCATCTCCCCTGTCTGAAGTCAGTGGCACACACAGAAGGTAGGGTGCAATGCATAGTACATTGAAGCCAAGCCACCCCGATTGGTCTCCAGGACTGGACTGACTCCTGACAGTATCATTGGCATTACCAATGCCTGACATCTGGACACTTTCTGTCCTAGGAGGAGGAGTGACTGGTATGCCAAATGACATTTTGGTAGAGATAATGTAATTCCTGATTCACTGACTGCATGAAACACTTGATCTAAGTGATTCTTCAAACGTTTTTGAATAAATCACAATGTCATCAATATAAACCAAGGCAAAAATCCAAAGGTATGGGGCCAGGACATTTTGAATTACTCTTTGAAAAATGGCTGGGCCATTTCTGTAACCAAAGGGCATCCTCTTGAATTGGGAAAGACCTCTGTGAGTCCAACATGCTGTTTTTTCCTTAGCCTCATCAGCCATCTTTAATTGGGTGAAACCAGAAAGAGCATCCAGAGTGGTTACCCAATTGGATCCAGTGAGGGCCTGGAGAATGGTGTCTTGTCTGGGCAATGGAAACTTATCAGGAATAACTCTTTCATTGAGTTTCCTATAGTCAATGCACATCCTTGGTTTCTCTAATCTGTAGACAATCAACACAGGGAATCCCCATGGGCTATTGGATGGTCCAATGACTTCTAGCTTGATCCATGCATCTATTTATTTATCAACGATTCCCCTCTTTGCAGGGGAAGCATTGTAAGGAGGTAAAGATATTTCCTTAGCTCCTGGCCTTAAACTGATCTCAACCCTGGCATCATAATTCCCTAGGGACCCATCAAGTCCAAAGGCATCCTTGTTTTTGAGAACCACTTTTTCTAGGTCCTTCCTTTGACTAGGACTCAGATCAGGTGAGAAGTCTAGTTCGTTGATCAACTGTGTGGTTGGAATAATTTCTGCAGGTAATTCTTGAGTTTTGGGTCCTCCAGGCACAGTTTCTTCTTCAGGGTTGTCTGGACCTGGATATATGCACTCTTCTTTCTCAATTCCCAGCTTCTCAGTGACAGCCTTGATCAGGTGAGCATGTTTTTGCAATTTCTACTCTCCCGAAGATATCCCTCTCCTGAAAACCCCTTTCCATTTACCACCTCAACCCCATCCTGACCTTAATTCCTATCCATCATCATCCTGACACTCTATTCCTGACCTTATGATTACACCCACTCCCGAATACATCTCTCTCAATCTGCCATCAACCTCTCTCTCCTTCCATTTATCATGACCAGATCTGCCAAAAACTCCAGCATGTTCACTTGTCTTTATTTCTTTTCTTATTTTTCAGTCAAATAATAATAATAATAATAATAATAATAATAATAAAACAATTTATTAAGAGACTACTTGAAAGTCTCATTTTCATTACCATCCTCCATTACCTCATCATCATCCTTTTCCTTCTGTTTGCCTTTGTCTTTTTCCTCCCACCCACTTCCAGACTCCCCTTCTTCCCCAGCTCTTCTGCATCTCCCAAACCCACCTCCACCATGAGGAACAACACCCTCTCCATCTGGTGGTGACTCCTGAGGAGCTCCTCTAACAGCTCCACCATTCTCCTCCCGACAGATGGCTTGGCCAGCGGTACTTCCACCCCAGGTGTCCTTCTGCTCAGCTTGATGGTACAAGCCCACCTCAGCCTCTTCCTCGGTGGTTCCCTCACCTCTTCCTCCTCTTCCTTGTCATTCTCAGGTTCCTCTTGACTCTCCACCCCCGTTTCCTCATTGGAATCTTGAATGACAGGCCAACTCTTTGCCTGTGATGCCTGCAGTGCAGCCAAGTTGCACCTTACTTTCTGCCATTTACATTCCCGACAGGCAGCTCCAGGCCCTGTACCTTGCACTCATGATGATGCTTGGTGCATTTGTCACATGGTGGATGAGCAGTCGGAGACCATCTTTTAGGGGTCTCCTCTGTGCAATATGAGAAAAGAAAAAAAAATCAATAAATTAAAATAAGAGAATATTGCCACTCACCTTGGCTCCCCTACCACCCTTAATCGCCCTACTGGGCCCCGCTTCCAAGCTCCTGCCCCTTTTATGTGCAGAAGTCTTTGGGACTCCCGAAGAATTGGGAACCCCCATAGCTCCAATGCCTTTATTGTCGGGCATTCCATCCCACACCTCCACGTCCTTGGGGACTATCTCTCCATCTGTTTCCTTGGGAGACCATGCCCCTGTCATCCCGGCCATCTCGGCTGGTTGTTTGTTGGCCTCTTGGGGCCTCTTCACCTGCTGTGTTTTGACAGCCTTCTTTGCGGCCTCCTGTTCATCCGCTTTCTGTTTTGTACCAACCCCCTCATTCTCTGTTCGTTTGGCCATTCCAGCCTGTTGATCCTCAGCCCCTTGGGCCTCCTCTATCCGGTGACCGACAATTGTTCCAGCAGGTGCCTTAGCCTCCCGGCTGTCTCCCATAGTGTTTGCCACTCCTATCTCAACCATATTGGCATCTTGCAGGACGACGTTTTTGGCCTTTCCCTCATCCAGTGTCTCCCTCGCAGCCTCTGTCAGTTCTGCCCCCTTGACCACAGCTCCTGCCTTCTTCGGACCCTTGACAGCCTCCTGCGCTGCCCGTTCTTTCTCGTCCCACTTGCACTGACAGGCAATCTGTCTTTCCTCAAACCACCGCTCTTCATCATTGGTCTCGGCACCCATTTCTCTTAAATCTTTAGAATTTGATGGGAGTTGATTGATGCGGTTGGCTGATGGGAAGCCTGGGAAATTTCCCAAACAATCCATGACATCATATCAGCACCCAGAACCCTATTTCAATCTCCACCTACCGGGTTCATGGGTTCAGCCGCTAAGGGGGGGGATACTGTCAAGTTGTCAGGCCTCGGTAACACCAAAGGTACGGTCAGGAACCGGCCAAGTCCTGCAGGCCAGTCGGGGTGGCTTGGCTTCAATGTACTCGTGCATTGCGCCCTGCCTCCTGTGCATGCCACTAACTTGTAATGGAAAAGATGCTCGAGAGGATGCCGAGGGTGTCGGCCTGAGTGGGGACTTCTGAATGGAGGGAGGAGAGCAGGAAGGAGTAAACCTAGTTGATACTCAGACTGAGGGACTATGTACATACATTTGCTACTTATATAGGCTAAGAGGCAGAATGTGGAATAAGGGTGGCATAAGACATGGAGAAAAGAATAAGGTATGGAGACCATGTAGAGGTATTGTCCACAGTGATCTAGAATAGAACAATATGAGAGTAAGACAATGAAATATGACCGATAATAAACAAGTAAGATTGTGGGGAAAAAATAGAACAATAGAGGGTGGCCAAATATAAAACAATAGGGCCACAACCGAGTGACAATGAATAGTGAATGTCCTGAGGGTAAACGGGCAAGGGGAAGGACAGGGAGTGAAAGAATAATAAAGAATAGGAGGGTGGGGTAGGGATAATGAACCAGATGATGAACTGAGTGTACCGAGCCGAGACCATGCACTGGTGAGGGATGATATGTGTAAGGGTTGGTCAGTTGGTACTGCCGAGTAAATCAGAGCATAGTATCATGGTCATGACACAAGTACACATACTGAGTGTCCAGTAATTTGGCAGTGCTGACCAAATAGTCAGACTACGTCCATGTACAAGTGTCTACGCCACATGCAAGTCACTTGGTATGCCAGTCTCAGCTCAGCACATCCACCATCCACATTCCTTGTCCCTATCCCTCATCCACTCTGCCTCATTTACCATCCATTCATCCTACCCCATCTGCTTCTTACTCCTCGACCCACCTTACCTTGGGACATCTGACCATTGTTTTATCCTCAGTCATAACCCATTGTTTTATAGCCAGGCACTCCCTATTGTCCTTTCCTTGGCCACATTCCTATTATTCTATTTTTTATTGTTCTATCACCGTTTATATTCCTCCATTCTATTTTTGTTCATTTTGGACAATACCCCCACATGCTCTGCATACCTTATTGTCCCACATTCCTTATTCCACATGTCACTTCTTAACCTATATAAGTAGGACATGCATGTACATACTTCCTCATTATGGGTATTGACTAGACTTAGGCCCATTACCTTCCCTTTCTCCTGTAAAGTCCTCTACTTGGGCCAGAACCTTTGGCACCCCTGAGTATCCCTTCTATTCCAAATTAGTGGCACGCACAGAAAGTAGGGCACAACACACGAGTACATTGAAGCCAAAGCCACTACTTTTGGCCTGCAGGACTTGGCCACTCCCCACCCACATCTTCGGCACTTCCAAAGCTTGACAGGTACCTTGGGTTGTGCCTCAATGTGACATCTTCCAATCAGGCTGTTGCCCTTTTGGGTTGGTCGAGCTCATCTCCAGGATCCGCAAACATTGCTCACAGTCATTGGAGGGGGTAAAAGGTGCATATGGCAGTGTTTCCTCATGATACTTAATGGCTGACTGGAACTCTACTATGGTTGGACATCGCTGGGCATCGATCACCATGTGCCAAAATGCAGGTGTACCAGCCATTATTTCCATTATAAATTTGCTATCTGAGATCTTGTTCACCAAGTGCAACAACTCCACTTTATGGATGAAGTACTTGCTGGGGGTCTCATATGAGTGTCCTGATTCTCTGTATGATGTACAGTTCACACACAACTTCTGGTGGTCAAGCCATGCGTGATTCATATAGTAAGTCATTATTTCTTCCTTTATAGTTCTCCAGCTAATGGTGGCTTGCTTTCTATAACTCATTGGCAACGAGAAGAACCATTTCTCAGCATTTTTTTCACAGCCAGAGTGGGACAATCTCCCCTAGTTGTCTATGGATGGTAAGTGACCTTTCTGCAATGAGATTCATCTTCATTAACTATTGAGCTAGGGCATCCAGGTCACCATCCCATTCAGGGACAATCTCTGGGTAAAGCTTAGCATCAAAGTAAGCTTCTTCATTTATTTTATTCATTGTTCCTCCTGCTAACTGTCTTTTTGCCTGATCCCCCCTTCCTGGACTATCCCTTCAATACCAACAGCCATGTGCCTCATTACTGTCATCTGGGGAATCATCTCCCAGTGGTCCCAGGTCCCTAGAGGGCTGTATTTGTTCACCATGAGGCCACATTTGCCTCCATCTATGACCCCCCTTCTCTGCGCTATCCCCTCGATGCCTCTGTGGGAATTGACCACATACCTGGTCACTATGGCTAGGTGAGTCATTTTCAAGCAGCTCCGGGTCTCTAGGAGGTCTCATTTGTTCTCCAGAGGGCCACGTTCCCTGCGGACACCTAATGTTTGGCGGGGAAGGAGAGGGTGTAGGGCTCTGTCAAGTACACGTACCGAGACCCGTTTATTTGGCAGTGCTGACCAAGCAGTCATCCTATGTCCACGTCCAAGTGTCTATGCCGCATGCATATCACTTGGAACACTGGTCTTGGCTCGGCACATCCACCACCCACACTCCTTGTCCCCACCCCTCACATACTCTATGCCACTCACCATCCATTAAACCCACCACACCTACTCCTCACCCTTCGATCCGCCTAACCTCGGGACTTCCTGTCCTTGTATTATCCTCGGCCATGGCTACATTGTTTTATAGTCGGTCGCTCCCTATTGTCCTATCCCTGGCCACATTTCTATTATTCTATCTTTTATTGTTCTATCCCCATTTCCATTCCTTCATTCTAATTTTACTCATTGTGGACAATAACCACATGCTCTGCATACCTTGTTGTCTCACATTCCTTATTCCACATGTCGCTCCTTAAACCTATATAAGTAGGGCATGCATGTACATATTTCCTCATTCTGGGTATCGACTAGGCTTAGGCCCTTCTACCTTCTTCTCCTCTGTTAAGTCCTCTACTTGGGCCAGCATTATCGGCATCCTCCCGAGTATCCATCTGTTGCAAATCAGTGGCATGCACGGCAAGTAGGGCACAATGCACGAGTACATTGAAGCCAATGCCACTACTCTTGGCCTGCAGAACTTGGCCATTGTCCCGTCCAACACCTCGGCAGCCCTGAAGTTCGTCAGTACCCATGGCTTGACAGGCTCGACACATTGTCACTGTATGTTAATTTCGGGTATGGCTGAGTCCTAGAAGACTTAGAGACTTGGCTAAGTGCAGTAGTTTTTGATTCTGCTGATTCTGTGATGCTAAACATAGCTTTTCTTCCTTCATGCACAGATGGGTGGAATATGTATTCAAAAACTTCAGATTTGGTGAGTCCCGTTGGATCTTGCATATAGGAATGCTCTCTTATGCTCCTTTGTTTAGATACACACCCATATGGGGCTGAGGTACATCTCTGTTCAACTTGCTCCTCAACTTGCTCTTCAAGCGCTGGCGCCTCAAGCTCCAGAGTTTAGCGGGGTCTAGGGGCATATATGCGCATTAGCTGAGTGGATTCTGGTGTATTTTCTACTGCTTCTTCAGAATGGACAAGTTTCTGACTTATTGCTTTGTTAAATGCTCTGTCCACACACATCATTTGTGAGTACACCTTATTTGCTGCCATGTACTTCATGTTGAACTGTGAAAGGCAACAAATTCCCACAGTGATGTGCTCTTCAAACTGGGTCAAAAGGCCACTATGCCAGGTTATCTGGCATTAGTCTGTGGGCACTATTTAAACAGCAACTTGTTACATGTATTTACCAACCATTGCAATGGTATGTAACATGAACGTTTCCAGATCTTTAGTGCTCTGTGGGGGTAAAGGAAAGTATGGGGCAACTTCCTTTTCTTCAGGGACTTGCTAAGTTCCTTTCTCTAGAGCCACCAGATCCCATAGAATGCTAAGTAATTCTCGGCATCTTCCCTGTAGGCCACACACAGCACTTCAATCTGAGGCAAAAACCATATTGCATCAGTGGGCCAATTGTCCAGCAGGGTTGGTACTTTGGGGGGGGGAAGGGGAAGGGGAAGGCTTTCCAAGGTGAGTTTCCTTTTCCTTTCTATTTTCCTGAGTGCAATGAGTGTTGACTCATATGTCCATGGATCTATTCTGTATCCCAGCTCATTCTGGCTAATGAGTCAGACAATCTTGGGTCTCAGGAGCTGGTCAAGCAGCAGCTGTTCTTCTCTGAATAGTCTTTCAGCACCAGGGGAGAGGGTCCTATACCTAGGTATGTTTGATCTGTCTAAATAATTTTCTGCAATAGCTAATAGCTCATTTCTTCTTTCCCAAACCTTGGTTTCTTTCTCCACTTGCTTTCTTCTTCTTGCAGTGAGGATTTCCACATTGTCAGGATGGGCAAGAGAGGGTAATTGAATGGGAGAGATGGAAGAGATGGGTCCCATGCCATCCCATGGTAAAGGTTTGTCTAACAGTCCTTCTGGTGCCTTATGAAGGCTAAAAGGTGAAATGTTTCTATTAACCAGTGTAGTTCTTCCACTGGGTGTGGAGTGGAAGATAGGTGTTTCCTGCATGGTTGATGACATGCTGGAGGAAAACTTGAGTCCTTCATGGGGCTTGTAGACCTCAAGTCATGGATTGGGTCGGTTGGGAGAAGGGTGGGGGTTTAGATAGTGAGGAGGTATAGGTGGTGTAGTGTTATATATAGGTCTTTGAATATATCCTTCCTCAGTCACCTCCTTGAGTGATTTGTTGAGTGAAAGGGTCGCTAGTCCAAGAACTGAACCAGTTATGGGTTTCATGATGAAGACTAAACAAGAGTAATTGATCAAGCAATAAACCTGTCAATTCCTAGAGCATCCACCACTGTTTTGGAACCATATGGACACGAAAGTGTAACGGCTGAGGTTCGAGAAAAGCCCATGAGGGTTTATGTACGTATCGGCCATCAAGTCCATGCGTGAGGATAAAGAAAACCATAGTATGTAACCATGGTACGGCGTACCAGTCCTAATTCCCCTAGCCCCTATGCTCGCACTAGGCCTGATGCCCGTTTCCATTAACACTCCCCTAAATGGCTTCAGGTCCCAGTAGTCCTAGCGCTTTGACATTACATTCGTGTAGAATTTGTGGTAGGGGCTTTGTGAATATATCGGCCTTGTTATCTTCCAAGGGAACATGTATGACTTTGATGTCTCCTTCATCTACCCTCTCTCTCGGACATAGTGGTGGCGTACGTGGATATGTTTGCGCTTTGCATGTCCTTTCGCATTCTCGGTAAGTGCGACTGCACCAGCGTTGTTGTTGTAAAGGATCCCAGGTCGTTCCTGCTCCAGGCCTGCCTCGCTCATGAAGGAGTACATCCATGTAAGTTGTTGGCATGCTCTACTGAGTACTATATACTCTGCCTCCATTGTTGAGAGGGAAATCGTGGCTTGACGTTTTGAGCTCCATGAGACTGGTCCCCCTGCCATACTGAAAACATATCCTGAGGTCGATTTGAGGTCGTTGTGTCCGCATAATCTGAGTCTGCAAACCCAATTGGCTTAATCCCTTCGTTCGAGTCGCAATAGTAGGAGAGTTTGTAGTTCATAGTTCCTTTAATGTACGCGAGGACATGTTGTAATACTTTCCAGTGTTGCGGTCCCGGGTTTGATTGGTACCATGCGAGCACGTTGACTGCAAATGAGAGATCGGGGCAAGTGGCAGCCTGTAGCCACATGATGGATCCAAGTGCCTCCCGGTATGGCTTGTCCATCATGTAGTGCATGTCCTCATCGGTGGGTGGGATATCAAGGTTGGTCTGTGTGATGCCGGTAGGGAGTGGGGTAGCCTTAGGGTTGCAATCCATCATCCCGAACCTTTCCAGGAGTCGTTCACAGTAGGGACATTGGGAAAGGGTAATGGTGCCTGTATCATCATCTCGGTTCATGCTCATGCCAAGAATATACCTTCCACTGCCGGGCTCCTCGATCCTCTTGATGTCCTAGCAATTCTCAAGCTCCCCTATTGCCTTGGCTTCCTCAGAAGTGGATGTTGATCCTCCTAAGACATCGTCAGTATAGGTGCACGATAATGTGTACTCCCCATTGACGAGCCAATGTCGTATGCATGGGTCTGCCTTGGATCTATAGTATCCGAGCATGTTGAAAGTGCCGTCCAGTTCATCCTCCCAGTCATGCACCCCTTGCATCATGCCATATATTGTTTTATCAACTCTGTTTACCATGTCTTCCTCCCCTGGGGTGATAAAACCGGGTGCTTGCTCCATGTAGACTAGGAACTTATTTTTGCTATTCAGGTACATGGCGATGAAGTCGACCTGCCAAGGTCGTAAGTTGTAGAATGCAATGATTGCGCTCACCATCCGTACTGATTCCAAGCAGGCGATGGAGGCATAATTTTGCTCAAAGTTGAGTCCCGGTATCTGAGTAAAGCCTTTTGCCACAAGGTATGCCTTCCTCTTGGCGACTCTACCCAGTGAGTCGTACTTCAGGTCATAAGTCCATTTTGAGCCCACAACTTCCCTGTCCTTTGGACGTGGTACCTTAGTGAAGACCTCCCTATCCTCCATGTTCTTCATCTCTGCTTCCATTGGCGGCATCCAGAGGTCCCGCTGCTTGAGTGCGTCAGCGTAAGATTTTGGTAGGAAGGTATCTAGACTCGGGTTGGTGGATGCTAGGAGGGCTGTCACCACGTCAAAGTCTGGGTCATGGTTGGGGTCTATGGGTCGAGTGTGTGCGTAGTTTGCATGCGTGGTTGTACTCTTATCCATTGCCCAAGCCTTATTACCCTGTCTGGCTGCGGCTATGTGTTCTTCTGATTTGCGTGACTCTCGTGCCGCTGTTGTTTGGGTGACGTTGCGTGTGGAGCATCGTAGTATTGTGGTCTGTGTGGGGGTGAGTTGTGCTTGGCATGCTGCTTGTGGTATAGTAGTTCGTCTTGGCTCTGGGGGGTTCTCGTGCGGTACATCCATTGGTTTGTGCCTTGGTGCGATAGGTACGACATCACGTATGATTTGTCCTGTGGTGGCGGTCTTTGTCGTGTCCGGGGGTTCTAAACAGGGTGGTTCATCTGGGAATATCTGGAAGTCTTTGGGGGAGTAGTCATGTGGTATAGGGAGTGTTTGGTTTCCCCACCCTTCCTCGAAGATGACGTTCCGACTTTTTATGAATGTCCCAGAGTTTTTGTCAAAGAGTTTATAGCCCTCACATCCGTAATACCCGATAAGGTGATATTTGACTGATGCTGGGCTCAGTTTTGATGGGTTAACCTCTTTAGGGACCTTTGCATATGCCGTGCATCCAAAGGGTCTAAGGTGCGATACATCTTGTCGTTTCTTTTCACACTTCGGCTGGTACCTTCCCTTTGTGGTGTGATGAGGGTATAAAGTTTAGTGTGTAGACAACGTATGATGCACCGTCTGCCCAGAGTGACGGTTTCATTCCAGAGTCACTGAGTACGCATCGTACGCCTGCGATGACTGTTTGGTTTGCCCTTTCTGAGACTCCATTAGAGGCATGTGCATACGGTGTAGTTGACTTGATGATAATTCCGTGTTTCCTGCAGAAGTCTTCTATCGCTTTGTTGATGAACTCCTTCCCCATGTCAACCCGGATTATCTTCAGCTTCTTGCCTGTCTGCCTCTCTGCTTCCACCTTGTAGTCCTTCAGGGCTTGGAGGGTTGCATCCGCTGATTTGTCTGATAGGAAGTATGGTTTCTTAAATGATGACCCGCCATCGGTAAACAACATCATGTAGTTCGCTCCCCCGGTCGACTGGACTTGTGACGGTCCCCAAAGGTCGATGTGGACTCGCTCCAGTACCTCCAGTTCGGGGGTGACTACCTCATCATATGGCCTTGAGGTTTTCTTCCCATAGATACAGTCCTCACATGATCCCGGTAGGCTCTCTCCAGCAGTGATGTCCAGTCCATCGACTAGGTTTTTGCTCTTGAGTTCTCGTATCGCCGATATTCCTGCATGTGTAAAGTGGTGGTGCCATCCGTCAATTGTTACTGGTTTCTCATGAGATCTTGCTGGCATTGCCATTGGGGGCACTTCAGGTAGGACATACATTCCCCGTACTCGCTTCACTGATATGAAGGCCTTGCCCATTGAATCGTTGAATACAGCTTCACTGGCGCCGAAGAGGACTGTGAAGTTCACGATGTCAAAATGGCTAATGGATATTAGGTTAGCTGCAAAGTCGGGGGTGTGGAGAGCATTCTGGAAAGTGAGTTTGGTGGATTTCCCATTGGAGCAGTACTCTTTGATCATGGTTCCTTTACCTAGGATCTTGAAGCGTGCTCCTTTGCTTGCAGCTTGCCCTTCTCGTGCTTCAGGAAACTCGATATAAGAGGAGAAATCGTTCTTATTTCCAAAGCAGTGATTGCTCACTCCGGAGTCTGCATAAGTGAGTACACTGTAGTCATCTACATTTGCCATTAATGCCTGGATGTCTGTCTCCTCTGGTACATGCGATACTCTAGGTACAACTGTCTCAGTGTTGTCCAATATGAGGTACGCAGTCATTTCTCCCGGTTGGTGGTGGTGTCTATCGCCGTAATGGATTGCGGGTGGGGTATCCCTCTGATCCAAAGGGGTGAATGCCGCTGTCAGCACATATGCAGTCTCAGTGTCTGCCACCTTCGCTGTGGTTTGTGTGGGAGACAGGGATGTGGGGCTGACTGTCGACAATGCCAAGCCTGTTGCGCCCCCTCTTCGCCCAAAGCCTGGTGGGAATTGGCCTTCCTTTCCTCCTCCTTCCCAGTAGCAGTCTGCGATGAGGTGACCATGTCTACCACAGTTCTTGTTGGTGCAGATGAGCTGGTTCCGGGCCGCCCGTTTGGCGTTCACCTTGAGTGCAATCGCCGATGTGTTAGGGGTTGTGACCTTAGCCGAGTGGTTGATGCGGTCCCAATGCATAGTGATGCGGGCTATGACATCTCCCGAGGACTTGTAGGTGTCAAGGGTTGTGACAAGGGAGTCCCACGATGCTGGTAGTGATTGCAAGATTATCATGCAGAAGTTGGTGTCTTTGATCGCTGCCCCAATGGAATTTGCCTTCACCCACTTCATTCGGAGGTTGGCAATATGGGAAAGGAGGTCATTGCCATTATGATAGGTTATCCCACATAGTTCCCGCTGTGCATTGACAAGTGCGAGGTCGCTTGTGATCTTGTACTGGGATACTAGGGAGGTCCAGGCTTCTGCTGCAGTACTGTTAGTTTTGACGCCAAGACCCGTAGGGTTCTTGATGTTGTAGCGTAGGAGCACCATTGTCCAGGCATCGCGAACGTCGTATTCATCAAAGGAAGGGGTGAGCGATGTCCAAGGTGTTTTGGCTGTTGTAGTTGTGATTGTAGGAGTGGTTGTGGTTTTCATGGTAGCCATGGTAGTAGGGATGGTAATGTTTCCCTCAAGGTATGCCCGGGCACCCCAGAGGCAAGCAGCAACTAGTATCGCCTCGCTCCAGTCCAGCCAGTTGGTGCCATCAAACTTTTCCTCATCGGTGAAGATCGGGGGGTTCGAATATCCTGTTGTGCTCTTTGTAGTAGTCATTGTGGGGTAGTTGGCCGTAGAGTGTTAGTAGACGAGCTGCTGTCTTTGTGGTTTGTGTCTGTCTAAGTTCGGCTGGGGCCCATAACCTGAAAACGGTTGTGCAGTTAACTCAGACAGACACGAAAGTGTAACGGCTGTATTATCTACCTGAAAATGGTCGCGCAGTTAACTAAGTAGACAATCAGTAACTGTCATGCGTCGGTTACTGACGGACTTCGGTACTGCCGAGGGGTGTTGGCGAAAAGGTCGGGCGGACTATGGCCAAGTCCTGCAGGCCAAGAGTAGTGGCGTTGGCCTCAACGTGCTCGTGCGTTGCGCCCTACTTGCCGTGCGTGCCACTGTATTTGCCACAGACAGATACTCGAGAGGATACTGATGCTGCCGGCTCAAGTTGAGGACTTAACAGAAGAGAAGAAGGTAGAAGGGCCTAAGCCTAGTCGATACCCAGAATGAGGAAGTATGTACATGCATGTCCTACTTATATAGGTTAAGAAGCAACATGTGGAAATAAGGAATGTGGAACAATAAGGTATGCAGAGCATGTGGTTATTGTCCACAACGAACAAAATTAGAATAAGAAATGTAAGATGGGGATAAAACAATAAAGGACAGAATAATAGGACGTGCCCTAGGATAGGACAATAGGAAATGCCTGTTTATAAAACAAGGCTGTAGCCAAGGATAACACAAGGGCAGGAGGTCCCGAGGTGAGACGGACCGAGGAGTGAGGAGTAGGCGTGGATGGGGACGAGGAATGTAACCGATATGTGTGTCTGGCCGAGAACAACTCATTGAATGGTTCGTATTTGGTTGCTTAATGGAGTATTTTAGTCGGTACCGCCGAGTTACCGGATTCTCGGTATGTGTACTTGACAGTAACTAGTAATCTCTAGTGAAAAAGTACGCATACCTCAGATGGACACAAAAGTGTAACGGCTGAGGTTCGAGAAAAGCCCATGAGGGTTTATGTATGTATCAGCCATCAAGTCCATGCGTGAGGATAAAGAAAACCATGGTATATAACCATGGTACGGCATACCGGTCCTAACTCCCCTAGCCCCTATGCTCGCACTAGGCCTGATGCCTGTTTCCATTAACAACATTTAATACTATTTACTTTGTTCACCACCGAAGGTTTGGCCCCATTTTCAAACTCCGCCGGCCAGTTAATCGGACTACAGCAGGATTCAAGCCCAGAGCCAAGTTACCAGATTCTCTATAGAAACACACTAAATATTAGCCTGAGACACCCGTGTCTCATACAAATATTATAGTGAGACACTATATTGTCCCTGCATAGTCTCTGCCCTTAATTACATACCTAAATCCGGTCTAAATTGCCCTTTTATTGCTAAATAAGGGAAATAGTTAGAAATAGATTCAGGAACTTCTACAAGCTTCCAGCACCTTCCATCACTTTCTGTAAAGTGCCACCAGGTTCTGGAAGGCTTTCCTTATTTAGATAGATTAGTCAGGAGATAGTTAGCTTACTAATCAGCCTGTAAATTAATATAAAAGGAGGCCTTCTTGCCCCCTTTTGAAGCAATCAATTCATCTTATCTCCTTACACTTGCCAGTGTGACATTGTGACTCAGTACTCTTAGTCAGCTGTTGATAGTCCAGCTCCTAGGTTTATATAATAGTAATACTGTTGATTGTCCGGTATTATTGTTATTTCTCATATATTGATACCGTTGATTGTCTGGTATTAGTATTAGATTCAGCATAAGTAGTTGATTGTCCTGCTTAGTAAAACTGATTCTACAGAGTGAGATTGTTCTGTTGATTGTCCAGTTCAATTGCATCTCTACCCCTGAGGGTTTCTCATCAGTCTCTGATTAAAGACTCTTTTGTCTCTTGAGATTACTTCCCTGTAATTTCTGTCTCAGCCTCACCCTCATTTTAGAGTGCATTGACTGGGTAATCTGCTCAGTCCACTTACTTCCTCTTCTCTAAGCCCATTCCCTTTCATTGGAATATCTATGGACCCCTAAGTGTCCTGAACCTACAGACTTTGATAGTCTCATTCATTGCTGCTAACAAACACATCACTTTATCATCATATTAGCTTGCTAGAGTTATGTGACCAAGGTATAAATATTAAATTATTTCCGGAGTTGCACTGCAGCAGGGTTTGAAACTCTTCTTTGTCTCGCTTCACTTCACACAGTGCTTGACTGAAGTGTTATATCTTTAACACCAAGGTCTTGTCCAGGTTCCAAAACACCCCTTCAAATATGCGATGGTGGCAGCAATGCATAATGCGGGAGATGATCCAACAAACCTCGATGACTCATGTTCCCGCGATGACTGGCCACAATGGAATGAATCCATATAGCAAGAACTATGCAGCATGCGGACTTGAGGACCTGGGACTTAGTCAAACCTCTGGATGGCACAAGTATTATTGGCAGCAAGCTTGTATTTCGTGAAAAACACAATGCTAGCAGTAAGGTCATAGCCCATAAGGCAAGGCTCGTTGTGCAAGGATTCTCACAAACAAAAGGTCTGGACTACAATGAGACCTTCTCCCCTACTACCAAACTATCTGCCATACACATCATTGCTGCCATAGCAGTCAGGAATGACTGGGAACTTGAGCAAACCGACATTGATGGTGTGTATCTCAATGCCCCACTCACATAAATGGTCTACATGCAACAGGCGAAGGGTTATGAGGCTCCTGGGAAAGAACACTATGTCTTTCGCCTCAACCACGCTATACAGACTAAAACAATCTGGGTGAGAATGGTACAAGATGCTGAGTGGCATTATGTACCATTTTGGGTTCACACGATGTGAAACTGAACACACAGTATTTCACAGATATGCTGGCTAAAATGTGCTAATTGTCGCTGTAGATGTTGACGACCTTACTATGGCTGATAACTCAAAGGACATAACTCACAGATTCAAAGATGAGCTGCATACTGTCCTAAAAATCAAGGACATGGGGGACCTACATTGGCTACTAGGGATAGAGGTGAAGTGCATGCGCAAAGAACGAACAATTTCATTCTCACAGCATGTGTACATCGAGAAAATTCTCGAAAAGTTTGACCTACAGAACACAAACCCCCTGGGAACGCCGCTTGACCCCTACCATAAGCTTTCTATATCGCAATCTCCCTTCACCCCCTGCCAATATGACGACATGCACAATGTTCTATACAGGGAGGCTGTTGAGGAACTCTCAAGTGGTTGATAGCTAAGTACAAAAACAGCATAAAAAGACTAAAAGTACAAAAATAACAAGTTCTCTATTGTACAACCACTTTAGCTCAATATGATTAGCATTTGCTTGCTAATAGGCCTTATTTTCTTTCAAATCTTCCTCCTCAAGGCCTGTCCAACCTTCACAATGTTCTATACAGGGAGGCTGTTGGGGAACTCTTAAGTGGTTGATAGCTAAGCACAAAAACAGCATAAAAGACTAAAAGTACAAAAACAACAAGTTCTCTATTGTACAGCCACTTTAGCTCAATATAATTAGCATTTGCTTGCTAATAGGCCTTATTTTCTTTCAAATCTTCCTCCTCAAGGCCTTATCAACCTTCCTGGTGCCTTATAATAATACCTAATACTGTTAGGATTCGGTAACGCCAAAATATCGGTTAAGTCCTGCAAACCGTTCTGGAGTGGCTAGGCTTCAACGTGCTTGTGCGTTGCGCCCTGCTGTTCCGTGTGCGCCACTAATTTGGATGGTAAGAGGTCTCGTGAGGATGCCGAGGGTGTCGGCTCGAGCGAAGGACTTTAGAGATGGGAAACGGACAAGGGGGTGCAAACCGATTTGATATTCTGAGTGAGGAACTATCTACATACATCCCGCTACTTATATAGTTAAGAAGCAAGATGTAGAACAGGGTGGCGTAAGGAATGGAAACAATAAGGTATGAAGAAACCACATGGAGGCATTGTCCACAGTGATCAAAAAATAGAATAAGGAATGTAAGCGGGATTAGAATCATGGAGTATGGCTGAGAATAAGATAATGAAGTGGTGGGTGAGAATAGAACAATAGAGGATGACCGAAGATAAAACAATAGGCAGTGGCCAGGATAATGAGTGGCCGTCATGTTGTTCAGGGGTAACGGGTGAAGGGATGGAAGGATAATGAAAGACAAGATGGATAGGATAGAAGAAGAAGCCTAGACAGTGTACCGGATGTACCGAGCCGAGCCCATGTGATAGTGAGAATAATATGGGTAGAGGACGGGTGGTCGGTTGGTATTACCGAGTGTACCAGAGCTCGGTATCAAGGTCTTGACAAATACTTCCATTATCCCTAATTCAACTTCTATTAATCACCACCAAAGGTTTGGCCTGAAATTCAAGCTCTGCTCTCCAGATAATTGGGCTGTAACCAGATTCAAGCCTAGAGCCAAGTTGCCGGTTTCTCCATAGAAACACACCAAATATTAGCCTGAGACAGCCCTGTCTCATACAAATATTATGGTGAGACACCAGAGTATCTCAGCACTGTCTCTGCCCTTAATCACATGCTCAAAACCTGTCTACAATGCCCTTTTTAATTACTAAATAAGGAAAGTAGCTCAAAATAGATCCAGGAACTTCTACAAGGTTCCAGCACCTTCCATGACCTTCTGTGGACAGACCACCAGTTTCTGGAAGACTTTCCCTATTAGGAAGGTGTAGAATTACATGCTTAGCTTACTAATCAGCCTGTAATTAGTATAAAAAGAGACCTTCCTGCCCCCTTTGAAGCAATCAATTCATATCATCATCTTCATCACCTTTGTTAGCTTGACATTGTGACTCAGTAAGATTCTTAGTCAGCAGTTGATTGTCCTGCTACTAGGTTTACATAATATTAGTACCGTTGATTGTCTGGTATTAGTATCTTGGATTCAGCCTAAGTAGTTGATTGTCCTGCTTAGTAAACTGATTCTACAGAGTGAGATTGTTCTGTTGATTGTCCCGTTCAATTGCATCTCTACCCCTGAGGGTTTCTAATCAGTTCCTGATTCAATACTCTTTTGTCTCTTGAGATTACTTCCCTGTAATTTCTGTCTCAGCCTTATCCCCATTTTAGAGTGCATTGACTGGGTAATCCGTTCAGTCCACTTACTTCCTCTTTCCTCTAAGCCCATTCCCTTTCATTGGAATATCTCTGGACCCCTAAGTGTCCTGAACCTACAGACTTTGATAGTCTCATTCATTGCTGCTAACCAACGCATCACCTTCTCATCGTATTAGCTTGCTAGAGTTATTACACAGATTGTGACCAAGGTACAAATATTAAATTATTTCCGGAGTTGCACTGTAGCAGGGTTTGAAACTCTTCTTCATCTCGCTTCACTTCACACAGTGCTTGACTGAAGTGTTATATCTTTAACACCAAGGTCTTGTCCAGGTTCCAAAACAGAGGCTATAGGCTCCCTCATGAATGCAGCATTAGGCACTCGACCAGACATCTCATTCGTGGTATCATTCTTATCTGAGTTCATGCAAAACCCTGGGAGACCACACTGGGAGGCAGTCAAAAGAGTCCTTCACTACCTAAAAGGGACAAAAGACATGTTACTCATCATTGGTGGATCCCACAAAGGCTTGGAAGCCTTCTTGGATGTGGATTGGGCATCACAGGAGCACCAGCACTCTATTTCCAGGTACATGTTCACAATTGATGGTGGAGCTGTTTCTTAGAGCTCAAAGAACCAACTGATTGTTGCGTTGTCAATGACTGAGGCTGAATAGAAATAGAACAATAGAATATGACTGAAAATAGAACAATAAACATATCCTGAGGGAAAGTGGATCAGGGCATAAAAGAATAAGCAAAGATAGAAAGGATGGAATGAAGGGGAATGGACTGAGTGATGAACCAAATATACTGAGCCAAGACCATGTACTAGGGAAGAAATGACTTGTTACTTGTGGTGGGATTAAATGTTAGAGATTGTTCAGCTAGTATGACCAAGTGAACTGAGGCTCGGTGTTGTGTACTTAACAGCAAGCATTTAAATGCTTCAAAAATGGCTAACAGCTCTTTATCATGAACATCATAGTTGAGTTCAGGAGCTGTCAAAGTGCATGAGTGAAAAGTGACAGGGTGAATCTTGCCTTCAGAGTCAATAATTGAAAGAATAGCTGCAAGGGCATAGTCTGAAGTGTTGGTCTCTGTCAGGCACCGGAATTGCCGACAATGCGTGGGCCGAGCATTATAGTAATAGTGCTGGCTTCATGATGCTGGCAGGAAGCGGCCAAGTCCTGCAGGCCGGTCTTAGTGGCTTGGCTTCAACGTGCTCATGCGTTGCTCCCTACTTTCCATGCGTGCCACTGATTTGGGATGGAAGAGATACCCAGGAGAGTGCCGAGAGTGTCAGCCCAAGTAAAGGACTTTAGACAGGGGAAGGGAGGACAAGAAGGTGTAAACCTAGTTGATTTCCAGAATGAAGAACCATCTACATACATTCACTACTTATATAGGTTAAGAAGTGAGATGTGGAACAGGGTGGCACAAGGAATGGAGAACAATAAGGTATGAAGAATCATGCGGAGGTATTGTCCACAATGATCAAGAATAAAACAAGGAATGTGGGCAAGAATAGAACAATGAAGTATGACCGAGAACAAAAGAGTGAGTGAAAATAGAACAATGGAAAATGGCCAAATATAAAACAATAGGGCCATGACCGAATAATAGGCGAGTAGTAAATGTCCCAAAGGGGATCAGTTACAGGGAATGAAGGGGAATGAAAGAATAACAAAGGATGGAGGAGATGGGATGAGGAAAGTGAACCAAATGATGAGCCGAATGTACCGAGCCTATGATGAGATTATGAGCAAATGTGCAGTAGGTTTGTGAATTTCCTAGGCAGTCTAAATATTTTATCTCCTCAGTGTAGTCAACCACTATTGTATATTCGGAAAATATACCTAAATATTTTATCTTACAATGAAAATAAAGAAAATTAGTCGGGAGCCTCTGTATATTATACTATACAACTCACCTCCTCAGTGTAGTCAACCACTGAGGAGGGAGGCATGCGCGGGTTGTGTTTCACCCGCAAATACCTTGCAACCGGCCCTTTACCCTATCGAAGGTTTGAGCCAGATTGCCGGTCCCAATCCAGGGAGCTGGCCACGCGCATCGCATCGTGCGTAGGCAAGCACCCGTAAGTAGCGTACAGGTAGAAATACATTATCTCCCTCAACATTGAGGGTAAAAATATAGAAAAATATTCGAAAAATAGAGAATCAAAAAGCGCACAGTTCGATATCATTTTCAAATAAAAGTGTGAATATATTGTGATTGGTCTCTCAGGGGTATGGTGCATATGTACACCAACATGCCCCCTCAAGCTCAATATATTCCAAGCTTTCTGGTAAGGATCTTCACTCTAGGTCCTGGAAGACCCTTTGTGAGGATATCCGCGACCATTTGATCCGTTGGGAGGTAATCGATCTGTATCTTCTTCCCCTCTATCATGTCTCGAATAAAGTATAGTCGTATATCGAAATGTTTGGTTCTGAAGTGCTGCTGATTACCATAAGCTATAGTAATAGCTGATTGGTTGTCAGCATATATTTTAATAGGATTTTTTATTGGTTGGAAAACTTCGGTAATGAATTGTTTTAACCATGTTGCCTCTTTAGTGGCATGGGTTAATGCGATGAATTCAGCTTCCGTTGAAGAGAGGGCTAGGATCGTCTGCTTCTGGCAGCTCCAAGATATGCTTCCTGAGTCGATCTGAAAGACGTAGGCCGATATAGAGTGACGGTGATCTTGTGAGGCCCAGTCGGCATCTGAATATCCTATAATGCCATCATGACTTCCTCCCAAGACTAATTTCTTCTCTTTCGTCCCCTTCAGATATTTAAACACTCTTTTGACTGCATTCCAGTGAGTTAAACCAGGATTTTCTAAGAACTGAGATAGTAATGATACTGCAAACGATATATCTGGTCTGGTGGCTACTGCTGCCCACATGAGTGAGCCGATAGCTTGTCTATATGGAATCTTTTCCATATTCTTCTTTTCTTCATCAGTATTTGGGCATTGATCTTTGGAGAGTTTTATCGTAGGATCTAGAGGAGTATTGTGCGTTTTAGCGTCATGTAGATTAAACCGGTCGAGTATCTTGTCAATATATGCTTCTTGTGAAAAACTGATCGTCCCAGCTGATCTGTCTCGTTCAATCTTCAGATTGAGAAGCCAGTGTATTTCACCTAGGTCTTTCATCTTAAAAATATCTTCGAGATCTTCTTTGATGCCTCGCAAAACAATATCATCCATAGCCATGATAGTGAGATCATCTACGGCGGCTCCAATGATCGCATAGTCGTTTTGTCTGTGCCTATAGAATACTGTGATGAGATTATGAGTGAATTGCAGTAGGTTTGAAGAATTTATAGGCGATCTATTTTATTTATCTCCTCAGTGTAGTCAACAACTGAGTGTATATTCGGAAAATATACCTATTTTATTTATCTTACAAAAGAAATAAAAGAAAAATCAGCCCTGAGGCTTTGTACATAATATTATATAACTCATCTCCTCAGTGTAGTCAACAACTGAGGAGGGAGGCATGCGCGGGTTGTGTTTCACCCACATATACCCTGCAACCGGCCTTTGACCCTATCGAAGGTTTGAGCCAGGCTGCCAGTCCCAATCCAGGGAGCTGGCCACATGTGTCGCGTCGTGCGTGGGTAAGCGCCCGTAAGTAGCGTACATAGAAAAGAATGAATAACTCCCTCAATATTGAGGGTAAAAATACAAATAAATGAGAGGAAAATTGAGAATTCAAAAGTGCACAGAATGATACTAAAATTGATATATAATTACAATATATTGAGATTGGTCTCTCAGGGGTGAGATGCAAGTTTGCACCCTACATACTGCAGCATCGGATGATGATTTCTTAAATCCAATGGAATATAGTGCATTCGACAAACACTTATACCACTCTCTGCCTGATTGTTTGAGCCCGTATATGCATTTCTTCAGCAATAATACGTCGTCATTCTTTTCTTGTCTCTGGGGCTTCCTCCCTATTTCCCCTGAATGAGGTCGGGGGGTCACCGGTGGTTTCTTGGGCAGACCTGGAAAGGGCCATGCGACATCTGAGGGACATTGAGGACAAACTGGTGATCCTTCAGGCTCGTGCTGTCGGAGATGGTTTTCCCTCCGGTGAGCAGGTTCTTCAGACAACCCCCTCTCTTGGTAACCTCTCCTTCTTTCTTGTAGGACCCAGTCAAGTCCCCATCCCACAACCTCCCAGGAGCATCTCCTGTGGTCGCTCAGAGCGGGAGCCCTTCCTTAACAGCCTTGAGGCTCGGATCTCGGCCCAGCAAACTCGGCACCTGGGACTCATAGCCATGTCCGCTGGAGTACCTGGCGGACTGTTGCCGGAGCCAGGGGATCCGGGTGCTTTCGATCGGAATTCCACGTTTGTTGCTCTTCTGGACCGGGTCCGGGAGGAGACGGTCCAGTCCCAGAGTGCTTTGGAGGCAGCCAGGGGTCGCCTGGATGTCCTGGCATTGACGACGGAAAATCATCTGGAGGAGATGGTGCGGATCGTGCATCTTTCGTTCCTTATGTCATCGGTAGTTGAAGGTCGGGCAGAGTCTGAGTCGGGCGTGCCCGGCAGGATTCATGGTTTCTAATGATAGCGAAGTGTCTGAGGATCCTGTCTTCTAATAGGCATCTAGCTTGAATGATTAAATGGTTTTATTGTTCGTTGGCAAAGACCTGATCTTTAGTGCTCATTAAATAAAGCACTGATTCCCTTGAGTGATCGTCCATGAAGGAAACGTAGTAAGACTTTTTGTCGATTGTAATATGTCTCGCCGGTCCCCACACATCGGAAAATATTTTGTCACCGATTTTCTTTGAGCGCTCACTTGATTCTTTTGGGAGCGGTTTGCTCTTAGCTTTAATACACACATCACAGGTGAATTTATCTCTAGCCTGTGATAACTCTAGGCCGTAAACCATGCCACGATCCATCAGGCGCTTAAGGGTCTTATATGATATGTGCCCAAGCCTGCAATGTGTCTCAATGGCGGTTAAGCATAGCTTAGTGGAATGTTGAGTTGACTGATTGTCCAAACGATA
>QLPI01001391.1:0-21106 GCA_003314275.1 Chroogomphus rutilus
GTGCTCCTCGTCAAGCCCGCATCCACCGTCCCGCGCGCAGGAGGATCCGCATCCCGCTACGCCGTGGGTGACCCAAGACTCGCCGTGGAACGCATCGTGGCCCAGATGACTGAAGGAGGATCGTCGGAGTCGGGCATCCGCGTGCTGTAAATCTTTTTTAGTGTGCACTGTGTGTACGCTATTATTAGATTGGGAAGGTAGCTTGAATTTTGTTGTTGTTGTCTTTGTGGATGTGGAATTGGTGGCTTGGCAGCGATGTATAATATTTTGTATAATAGAATTTTGTCGAGTGCACAATTGGACAAGGTATATCGCTGATGATACATGGCTGAGGTTTTTTTTTATCCAAATTTACTGCCTTGCCCTATGTCATCCCAGACAAGACATACGCCTCCCGTAAACACTTTGACTTTTCAATGCTCTATATCTATATCGAGGCCATTCTTGTATTAAATATCACCTGAAGGAGGCTTACTCCTAAGCAGGGGAAAGCACATAACATGATAAAACATAATCTGTGATTCACAGTTCAACGACTAAGAGATGCGGACGTAGAAATTTCCCAGTCAATCGCAAATTTTGTTTCTTCAGATGTTAAACTATTTGGGTCTGCAGCATGATGTTCTTATGCAGAACCAAAAAGCCTGTTATATGGCCTAAGGCCTTCATAGCAAAACCTTTCATAACGGTGGTCACACTAATTGCCCAACTCGTTTTCCCATCATGGCGAAATCATAGAATTGCTCCGAAAACCCAGCTTGATTCTTAGTACTTACCGAACCAATAAACATCTTCCGACGGTTCAAAACCTCCGCTGCAAAGCCTCCCATCACGGTGGCAGTACTTAATTGGCCAAGTATTACATGCACATGAAAACCATCAATTCACTCCGGTCCTAATCAGAGACCGTAGAGTGTGTCCGAGTACCCCGATCAACCCGAGTTCAATTCATATGACATGAGGGCATTCAACTCTATCACTGTGTGCGTGACAGGCAGCCAAAAGGTCGAACTGGATGTTCATAGAGGCCGGTCAAGGGTCATTCTCCTAGGAGACATTGAATCGGTCCTCTTTCTTGTAGCACTGATGCTTGTCGGAAAAATCAAGTTTACTGCCCAGAAGATCTTCTCATGCCTCTTTTCCTATTACAGTATTCTGCCTCTCGTCGTCGTCATTGGCCAACGGCACTTCATCAATATTCACCCCAAGCTCTTCCCTAGCCGAGCCAAATGGCGTTTGTGCTTCAATTCTCACAGATTTCTAAAGATTGGTTAGAGATACTTTCTAGAAAATTTGCAAAAAAACTGGACGTCTAGTTCCAAACATGAAAGATTTTCAGACTTTGGTAAGTTCGGGGACAACGTTACAGAACCCGCATCACGGAACATGACAATACGACAGCCGCCCTGAATGAAGTAAAAGTTAAGTGTTCCTAGTAAGCACAGTGATCACTGCTTGGACTGATGATTTTGAAACATACATCAACATCTATTTGGTCGTGAAAGAGAAGCCACAGATCTCTCCAAAATATTCTTATGCTTGAGGCAATAAGGTGAGGGGTGGAAGGTATCACTTGATGAGGCAACAGATTAATATTCAAGGAAATGCAATAGACTGACACATAGGTACTAAGTATGTTAATATCGTATGCCTCTTGTGGTTCCGCTTTACCTCTATTCCCAGTAGCCAATGTAGGACCCCAAGATCCTTGATCCTGAGGACTGTGTGCAGCTTGTCCTTGAATCTGCAAATGGTGGCCTTTGAGTTGCCGGAGACTGAGCTGGCCACTTCATGACCTCATAACCATGGTCAGAAAACCATTGGGTGGCCTTCTTGCATGTGTGCTTGGGGTCATTATCCTATTGGAAAATGATGTCAGTAGAATCTTTACCATAATACTCCAGGCTTGCTGGAAGATCTTTATCTAAAATCTGTCTGTACAACTCCCCATCCATCCTCCCATCAAATTTGACAGCATATCCAGGTCCTTCCCACAGCATACAACCCCATACCTTCATAGAACCTCTACCAAACTTCAGTGTTCCCTCAACCAGCCTATTATTCAAAGGCTCTCTAGCCTTTTTATAGACCCACCTCCTTCCATCTGACCCCTGTCAGGGGACGACCCTCTCCAAAGCCTGATCCAGGTCCGAAGTCCTATTTTCGAACTCCAACCAACTCCGAGGCTAAGACACCCAAATCCGAAAGACCACCAAGCAGAAACAGGAATGATCTTAAAATATGGTGAATGGAACCCAGAATAAACGCCCAAGCCTTGGACTTAGTATCAGGAAGTTGGCTTTACAAACTCCAATGTATTGATTTGTAAGCTAGTGCACAGACCACTTACATAAAGGGTATAAAAGGGGTTCACCAGCAGTGGGATCCTTAGACTTTCCTCTTTCGATTCCCCCTACTTAGGTGAGGGCCCCACATGTATTTAGGTAGCAGTTATAATTAAAACTTTGGATTCCCCCTGCTTAGCTCACCTCCGAGACACCTCCGAGAGGCTGCAAGAGGGTTCCCCTTACAGCAGGAAAGTCTCTCCAATAAGGACTGGGAGCTGCACTGCAGCACAGTCATAGATGGTTTTGGACTCAATGGAAGCAATTGTCAGCAACAACAAGAGCTTCAATACTGGAGAGCGGAAGAGGGAAATGAGCAATTGTCAAGTACACGTACCGAGACCTGTTTATTTGGCAGTGCCGACCGAGCGACTATCCTATATCCACGACCAAGCATCCATGCCGCATGCATAACGCTTGGTACGCCGGTCTCTGCTCAGCACGTCCACCATCCACAACTCCTTGTCCTCACCCTTCGGTCCGTCTCACCTCGGGACCTCCTATCCTTGTATTATCCTTGGCCACGACTCCATTGTTTTATACTCGGCCACTCCCTATTGTCCTATCCTTGGCTACATCTCTATTATCTTATCCCTTATTGTTTTACCCCGTTTTGCATCCCTTCATTCTAATTTTATCTGTTGTGGACAATAACCACATGCTGCACATGGAGGCATATATGAGAGAACCAACTCCAGCAAGGTACAGTATGTTTTTCATCTTATCTTTATCCATATCAGAGGTAGGTGACATTGCGGTGGAAAGAACGATGTTAGGGTCTAGAGGGGTGGAAACACCATGGGATTCTGTCATATTGAATCAGTGTAGGACAGTGTCTATATAATTGCTTTGAGACAAAGACACTGTGCATGCTGTGCAGTCCCTCTTAATAGACATTCCAAGGAACCACTTGATTGGTCCCATATCTATGATGTCGATAATTTTTCGAAGTTCAGTGGCTGTCTTAGCTAAGGTTTCAGCATTTCTTGCTGCGGCTGCCATGTCATCAATGTGTACAGTGATTATCGTGCATCCCTTTTCATTTGTCTTGATGAACACACTATGATTGACACTTATTCGTGTGAAGCCTGCTTTGTGCCTTTCATCATATAATCATGTGTACCAGCAATGCCCAGCTTGTTTCAAACCGTATATTGATTTTTGTAATTTGCATATCCATGTCTCCTTTCCTACAACTTTGCAACCTTCTGGCTGCTCCATATAGATTTCCTCTGTGAGATCGCCATGGAGGAATGCTGTTTTCACGTCAAATTGGTAGATCTCCCAATCCAATGACATGGCTATCCCCAGTACTGTTCAAATAGATTTGTTGGGGAATGGGGAATTCTCTAGTAGATATGAAGAGCCATCAGACCAGGATCAGCATAAAGGATTCCAAACCTCTCTCACTCAGAAAATAACTCAACAAACCAGTCTTGAATTAACTACCAAAAAAATATAATAATTTTGGCTAGCCATTTAAGAGTGAATTACTCAAGGTAATTAACTCTTAAATATCAAACCCTCAAGTCCAAGGAAAATCCTCAAAAACATATCTTTTTCATCTATCTCTATTTGGACCCACAAGGAACCATAACTGGGTGTCTATTACTTAATACACAGAAAATGGCACCAAATTCCTGGGTCAAGTTCTCAAATCAACTTGTACAACAAATTCCCGGGCTTATATAATAGCCATTACATAAAGGTCAGCCCAGAAGCATGGCTCATATACTAATAATATTTTGTGACCTGACCAGTCACAAAACTACAAGCCGTGGGAACATTTCTTTTCTTTTGTCATTCGTGACTACAAGGGTGACACTGTGACTTCCAGGGGATTCCAGGACCTTCCATCCCTTTCCATAAGCTTCTCACTAATTTCTAGAAGGTCTTGCCTTATTTGGGAGTTACATAATCAGCTTAGAATTAGTATATATAGGGACTAGTTCTGTAGTGTAAAAGTAAGCAATCTTATCTTCACCCATAATCCACCGGATTATCTAGTGCTGCCAGCACTCTCTTAAGTAGGTCGCCGACCACTAAGACTATTGACAGAGGTTACTCGGAGAGTAAATCTCAAGCCCTTCCACTGAAGTGGAAATTTTCTTGGTTAAAATATAAAAGGTACGCAAAAACATCATAAAAGAACTAAACTAGATTTTATAGAACATCCGTGGAAATAATCCTCGGCAAGGGTAGAATAATAGTTCACGAACATAAACTATTATTCCTACACGTAATTGACAAGTCACCTGCCAAGGCCCCCTCTAAACAATTCTTTTTGGACATAAATCTGGACAGGCATTTACTTGCTGTCATCTTGTCGGAGAACTTGATCAGACTTTCTTCACACCAAAGTTTTGTCACAGCTCTCGGGTTACCAGCTCATGGTTCCAAAACAAGATTCCAGATGGGCAACAGGTGTGAAAGTGTCTGTGTGGTCAATGCCTTCAATTTGTGAGAAACCCTTTGCTACTATTCTAGTCTTCTTTCATGAGACATTGTTATTTTCATCACATTTTTGCAAAAAGACCGTATGGCACCCTAGGATCTGATGTCCTTCTGGAACCTCAGATCATGGTATGAGAGTCCAAACATCATGTTGTTTCATGGATGCTAACTCATCATCATAGCTGATTTCCCAGTCATCTGCATTGTATGCCTGTGTTGCCTCGCAGTAAGTCCTAGGGTTATCCCAAGCATTCCATTTATTTCATTGTTGCTCATGACAAGACTTAATTCTTCCTGTGTGTGTGCAATGTTCTTGGTGCACTGTTTTGTTTCTTCCTGTGCATGTAAGATGTTCTCGGTGTGTCAATTTGCTCTTTTACATATTTCACATGTTTTTTTTTTCCAGTGTTGTTTCACACAGTATTCCCTTCATCGCTTGTTTTGGAACCCAAGAAGCTGTGACAAAACTTTGGTGTGAACCAAGGCAAGTCAAGTTCTCTGACAAGATGCAGGAGGACAACAAAATACACCTGCATGGGCTATTTTTACGGAGAACCCAATTAAGAAATTATACTCCGGAGATTCACATAATCTGTTATCAGAGTATTGCAATAAAGATTTAATGAAATCTCATGTAGCCGTGCAAAATGTCTTTATTGATTCTGATCTGGGTCATTTGTCCAAAGAGAATATTTAAGGGGGGTCTTGTCAGGCGTCTCATTCATTACGTATAGAATTAATAGTTTAAGAGTGTTAAACTATTAGTTCTAGACTGGTTTAGGTTTATTTCCACTTTTTTATTTTTTTATCTGATTTTAGTTTTTAAAGGGGTAGCCTGCCACTTTGGTAGTAAAAGCTAAGGTTCTGTCAAGCCTCGGTAATGCCGATAATGTGGACGGGAGTCGGTCAAGTCCTGCAGGCCGTTCGGGGTGGCTAGGCTTCAATGTGCTCGTGCATTGCGCCCTGCTGTTCCATGCGTGCCACTGATTTGGACAGGAGGGAGACCCAGGGAGATACCGAGAATGTTGGCCTGAGTGAAGGACTTTAGACAGAAGAAGGGCAGGCAATGGGATGCAAACAAAGTTAATATTCAGAGTGAGGAACTATCTACATACATCTGCTACTTATATAGGTTAAGAAGTAAGATGTGAAACAGGGTAGCATAAGGAATGGAAAACAATAAGGTATGAAAGATCATGTGGAGATATTGTCCACAGTGATCAAGAATAGAATAAGAAATGCAAGCGAGGATAGAATAATGAAATATGGCTGAGAATAAGATAATAAGGGAGTGGAAAGAATAGAACAATGAAAAATGGCCGAAGATAAAACAATAAGGCCATGTCTGAATAGTAAGTGAAATATTAAGTGTCTGGAGGGGAATGGGTAAACGGATGGATGGAGGGTGTGAGAATAATTGAAGATAGAAGGGATGGGAAGAGAGGAGGGTTCCAGATATTGTACTGAATGTACCGGACCGAGACCGCATATGAATGAGGGATGATATGGGTAAGGGTCGGTCGGTCGGTATTGCTGAGTGGGCCAGGACTCGGTATCGTGGACTTGACAGGTTCACTCTTTGGAATGAACCTTATTCAACAGGTCTTCAGACCCGTTGTTGAGTGTGGCTTCCAGTCTTTGGACCAGTTACCTAAGCAGACTTTGGTCCACTTATGAGAGTGCTACTGGCACTTATTTAATCCTGTAGATTAATATGGGTGAAAATGATTGTTATTTTACGCTACATAACTAGCTTCTTTTATACTAATTCTAAGCTAATTATGTAATCTCCTGATAATGCAATTCCTTCATGAAGCTTGTGGAGGTGTTCAGAAGGTATTGGAATGCCTTGGAAGCTGGTGGAGTCATTGTGTCACCATTGTCACTACTTTTACAATAAAGAAATATAATATTCCCACAACTGATACTCCCATGACTGGTCATGTCACGAAATATTAATATTATGTAAGTCATGCTTCTGGACTGACTGTTTATGTAATTAGTATTATATAAGTCCAGGAATTTGTTGTACATTGTGGACTGAGAACTTGAGCCAGGAGTTTGGAGCCACTTTCATAGATTTAGGTAATTGGCTCCATGGTTGTTATACATTGTGGGTCCACATATTGATAGGCAAAAATATAGATGTTTTTATGATTATCTGTAGGCTCAATCTCCTTGATAATTAAGAGTTAATTACTGGAGGTAATTCACTCTTAATTGGCCAGCCAAAAACATTATAATATTTTTTGTTGCCAAGATATGGCTGATTTAAGTGGAAATTTTCTTGAGGAGAGGTTTGTATTCTGCAGGCTGATTTGGCTCGAAAAATGACTAAAATAATAAGGAGCATTCCCTATTCCCCAACATCGCTGCTCCAGCCGCCGATAATTTTGCATTCATTTCAATCTTTGTATCACTGGATTTGCGTTATCTTTGTGATGATCAACTTCTCCTGGATCGACTAGTTCTTTGTTTTCCTTCTCCAGTTCAATTTCCAAATGTTGGAATGGGTCCTTGGTTTTCTCTTCATGCTCCTCCTCTTCTCCCACTTCAACTCCTGGTTGATAGGTGCGTGGACGGTTATCTTTTGATTCAATGATGATGACATTGCATGTAATAATAATCCACCCTGTTTTTGGGTAATAGCAATGGTACACCTTTGAATTTTGCAAATAGCCAACCAGTATGCCTTCTACTGATCGATTGTAGATTTTTGGACAGTGTTCCAACTGTACAAGCATGAAAGCATGGCACCCTATCTCTCTGACGTGTGATATATCAGGTTGTTTTCCATAATACACCTCATATGGCATTTTATCTTTGAGGGTTTGTGTGGGGGTGCAATCTTTCAGGTATGCAGCCATACGTATGCATTTCCCACAAAGTTTTGGTGGAAAGCTATTTTCTGACATCATTGCCCATGCCCGATTGAAGAGTTTCCTGTGCAATCATTCTGCCTTGCCATTATGAGCAGAGGTATATGGTGCGGTCACTTGATGATTGACCCCCTGGTCTCATAGATAACTCTCAAATTCATTAGATGAGTATTCTCCCCCATTGTCTGTGTGAAGTATATTGATTTTTTGACCTGTTTCCTGTTCAACCAATGCCTTCCATTCTTTACAATGATGTGGAGCCTCATCCTTCTGTTTGAGTATGTAAACCCATGTCTTCTGAGAGTAATCATCTATAAAATTTAATGTATACAGTGCACCTTCAGGATGTCTCCCATAGCCATAGTAGATACTGAGGTGCCATTTATCCCTCATATTTCATGTGCCAGGATTTGTTGGAGGTTTGAGAAATCTGTACGATGTAGGGAGCAATGACTAGTGGCACCTGAGTCAAAGAAATAAGGTGTGGTAAATATAAGGGCAGCAATGTCAGTGGGTGAATTGACTTCTTTGTTCCAGTCAACGGAACAAACAGCTGTATCACAAAGTATAGCACAGGATTCAGAGCCACTGTCATCGGAAACAGCAGTGATAGTTACGTGAGCTTATTCTGTTTTCTGTTTCCCTTTTCCTTTTTGACCAGATTTTTTTCTTTTACTGCCTTCCACAAATCAGGAGCCTTGTCTGCACTCCCTCCCTCATCTTCCCAGCATTTTTCAGCTGTGTGACCAGACCAATGACAGTTTGTGCATTTGGTAGATGCTCCTGGCTTGGCTGACTTCTTGTATTTTTCAGCAAGGAGTTTCTCACTTTCTTTGATAGAGTCATGGTGTCTGGCTTCTTGGGCCTCGATCTCAAGTCGTCGAGTAATTTCATCAGAGGTGAGTTTCATAGAAGATGAGGTCATGTTTCCTATCATCATCTTGTACAACCAATCAAATTCTCCATTGGCCATAGTATGTAGGTATAATGTAATTGACATTTCTTCTTTTGTAGGGGGTGTTTTGTCATATATGACTTCAATTAAGTCTTTTAGATCTGCAATGGTAGTGTTCACAGTATCTGCTGTAGTGAAGTGGGTGCACATCATTTTCTGGATGCAATGAATTTGGATATGACACCACTCTGGTATGTCTTTCCTTTTAGATGTTCCCAGGCTTCTTTTGCAGAGGTCAGATTTTCAATCTCTTGTGATAAGGAATTGTCCACCACTTGACATATGGCACCGACGATGCGGTCATTAATGCGAGTCCATTCTTTAATTTTGGATGTGTCTGTTGGGATCACACTATCAGGGCCTTCAATATATATCCAGAGGCTATAACCATGAAGGACAGATTTTCATTTTTGTTAAGTCCGAAGTTGAGTCAGGTCCAAGCTGATATAAGTTGGTCCGAGGTCTTGTGTTCGAAGTCTCGGGGACTTTGCTTCAACTTGTATGTTGTGACCTCCTTGATCGTCAGTCCCTAATTTCGGAGGTTCGGGGTTATGGATGTTTGGAGTTGAGAGAACAAGTGAGTGGGATTACTAAGTCAATATTTGAACTAAGGTATAGTACAGAAGTCTGGAGGTATTTATAAATCGCAGTCCTGATTGTAATTAGGAATATGCAAGGGAACAATAAGATGGACGAAAATAGGTTACAAAAGAAATCTACATCTGGTGTTACAATAAGACTTATTGTTCGACAAGAAAGGAAAGAGGTCCGAGGTCCAAGGTGGCCCTGCCAGTTGAGGCTCGGAGGTGATGGGGTGTAGTGATTGGCATGGGTATTGGAAACCTACACAGGTAGCAGGTAGTGTCAAGCTTCGGTGATGCCGAAGATGTGGGCTGGGAACGGCCAAGTCCTGCAGGCCGAAAGTAGTGGCTTTGGCTTTAATATACTCATGCATTGTGCCCTACTTTCCGTGCGTGCCACCAATTTGGAACAGAGGAGATACTCAGAGAGTGCCAAAAGTGCTGGCCTGAGTAGAGGACTTTGCAGAGGAGAGAGAGGGTAAGGGGCCTAAGCCTAGTCGATACCCAGAATGAGGGAGTATGTACATGAATGTCCTACTTATATAGATTTAAGAAGCGATATGTGGAATAAGGAATGTAGGACAATAAGGTATGCAGAGCATGTGGAGGTATTGTCCACAATGAGCAAAATAGAGTGGAGGAATGTAAACGGGGATAGGACAATGAAAATAGAATAATAGGAATGTGGCCAAGGATAAAACAATAGGGAGTGCCCGACTATAAAACAATAGGGTGGTGGCCAAGCATAAAACAATGACAGGATGTCCCGAGGTAGGGTGGGTTGATGAATAAGGAATGGATGGGGTAGGATTAATGGATGGTGAATGAGGCAGAGTAGACGAGGGGTAGGAACAGGGAATGTGGATGGTGGATGTGCCGAGCTGTGACTGGCACACCAAGTGACTTGTATGTGGCTTGAACACTTGTGTGTGGACATAGACTGACTGCTCGGTCGGCACTGCTGAATTACCGGAATCTCGGTACATGTACTTGACAGGGAGGGGTAGCATGGGTATGGGTCAGGGTCAGGATTGCCAACCTAGCCCAAACCCATACCTGCAAGTGGGTTGAGGTGGGTAAGCTGACATAAGCAAAGTTCAGTGCTAACCTCACTTATATAAGTGTACCCATGAAAACCCATTACCTGTAACAACGGATAGCGGGTTTTCACGGGTATGGGTATGGGTAGACATAATATACCCAGAGGTTACCTGTGCCAATTACTAATGGGGTGGACTCGGACTTGGTTCAGAGCAATTCTCCTTGTAGCAGCCTAGATCAGATGTCCAAGGTATCAGGGTTATATCAAGGATATAACAATTTTCTAGACCATAGGGTCCACCTATTGGCAGTAAGCAGTCCAACATTCTTTGTGATTAACTTGATTTCAGTCATGGTAAAAGTGGTTTGTTCTACACTGTAGGTGATTTAATCTTTTTAAAGCATGGATGGGAAGCCCATAACCTGTAGGAATCTAAGTAGACTCTCAGTCGGTGAATTGCAATGACTGATAATAATATAATACCTAAGTAGACTCTACATGGAGAATATGTGAGTAACTATCTAATGGTAATAGATGAGTGTCTGACCTCAGTTGGTGAATTGCAATGACTGATAATAATATAATACCTAAGTAGACTCTACATGGAGAATATGTGAGTAACTATCTAATGGTAATAGATGAGTGTCTGACCTCAGTCGGTGAATTGCAATGACTGAGGAGACATGTATCTACCCTTCTGTTATGATTCGGTAATGCCAACGAGTCAGTCAAGTCCTGCAGACTGTTTGAGGTGGCTTGGATTCAACATTCTCATGCGTTGTGCCCTGCTGTTCTGTGCGTGCCACTGATTTGGACAGAAGCGAGACCCGGGAAGATGCCGAGAGTGTCGGCCCAAGTGAAGGACTTTAGACAGGAGAAGGGCAGACAAGAGGATGTAACCAAGTTAATATTCAGAGTGAGGAACTATCTACATACATCCGCTACTTATATAGGTTAAGAAGCAAGATGTGGAACAGGGTGGCATAAGGAATAGAGAACAATAAGGTATGAAGGATCATGTGGAGGTATTGTCCACAGTGATCAAGAATAGAATAAGAAATGTAGGCGAGAATAGAATAATTAAAGATGGCTGAGAATAAGATAATGAGAGAGTGGATGAGAATAGAACAATGGAAAATGGCCGAAGATAAAACAATAGGGCCATGACCAAATAATAAAGGAATAATAAGTGTCCCGAGGAAAACAGGTAAGGGAACGGACAGGGAATGAGAGAATAGCAGAGGATAGAGGGGACAGGATGAGAGGAGTGGTCCAGATAATGTACCAGATGTGCTGAGCCGAAGCCGCGTGATAGTGAGGGATGATATGAGTAAGGGTCGGTTGGTCGGTATTGCCAAGTAAACCAGAGCTCAGTATCGTGGACTTGACACCTTCACCTTATATATAGAGAGAGTGTAACTATTGTGGACTGAAAGCAGAACAATAGAGAAATAGAACAATAAATAGTAGAACAATAGAGAAATAGAACAATGAATAGTAGAACAATAGAGTAATGTGATAATGGATACCATACATTCCAACACAAGTCACTAGTATGTCGGTCTCAGCTCAGTATATTTTCTTCATCCTTGGTCTATCTGTTGGGGAATAAGGAATTCTCCCTTAGGATTTTAGATGACCACTGAACCAGATCAGCATACAAGAATCCAAACCTCTCTTATTCAGAAAATCACCCATCAAATCAGTCTTGAATTGACTACCAAAAATATATAATAACTTTTGGCTAGCTATTTAAGAGTGAATTATTAACTCTTAAACAAAAAACCTTCAAGTCCAAGGAAAAACCCTCAAAAACATATATTTTTTGCCTATCTCTATTTGGACCCACAAGGAACCATAATTCGGTGCCAATTACTTAATACACAGAAAATGGCACCAAATTCCTTGGTCAAGTTCTCAGTCCATATTGTACAACAAATTCCTGGGCTTATATAATGGCTATTACATAAAGGTCAGCCCAGAAGCATAGCTCATATAATATTAATATTTTGTGACTTGACCAGTCACAAGACTACCAGCCATGGGAACATTTCTTTTCTTTTATTATTAGTGACTACAAGGGTGACACTGTGACTTCCAGAGGATTCTAGGACCTTCCATCCCTTTCTGTAACCTTCCACTAATTTCTAGAAGGTCTTGCCTTATTAGGGGAGTTACACAATCAGCTTAGAATTAGTATATATAGAAACTACAGTATAGTAGACTTCCTTGATACAGATTTCAGTAAAACTCAATTTTAGCTCAAAATTTTGTAGATTAAATTTAAAAATAATTATATAACCGTTAAGAAGTGTCTTGAGAACATTTTTGCTCCATATTATGGGGGCAAAAAAGCTGTTGTTGCAGCAGAGTAGATTTTTTTATACAACCGGTCAAAATGTCACACATATAGGTCCTTGATATAAGCGTGACGCCTAATTCTCCACACATGGAATTTGTGGCCTGTTGTCATTAGTCATCCATTTCTTCATCGCATTCTTCATTTTCCTCATTTTCATCTTCATTCAATGTTGGGGGAGCTTTGGTTTACGACCTCTTGTGGGTTTTTTTGACCATGATTGCTTTGGACCACCATCTGTTGCCAAATGTTGACACTCTTCTTCCCAAATGGCAAGATTCTTCTCATGGTTTGCTTTTATCACCACCCACTGATCTTCTAAAGCCACCAGTGCATCCAAACCCTTTCGTCAACCAATTCCCCAACCCTTTCATCAGCCTTTTTAGCCCTTTCTCTGGCCTCTCCCTCCCTCTGCTTGCTCTGCTCTGCTATCTTTTGCCTGAAAGCATTCGAAGACAAGACTTGAGCTTTTCCATCAAAAAGCAGTGAGTGGTTATGGTTTTTCTTGTTTTCATGTTTATTGAGGGCACTTGTTAGCTTGTGTAGATGAAGATTCTATAGGACCAGCTGTGCCTGCTCCTCCTCAATTTGCATGTCTCTGTCAAGTCCGCAACACCGAGTACCGGCTCACTCGGGAATACCGACCAACCGGCCCTTGCCCCCATCATCTCGCACTACCACGCGGCCCCGGCTCGGTACACCCGGTACATCGTATGGACCACTCCTCTCGTCCTATCCTCTTCATTGTTCCTTCACCCCCTATCCACTCCTTGACCCGTTTCCCCCGAACAACATGACGGCCACTCATTGTCCTGGCCACTGCCATTATTTTATCTTAGGTCATCCTCTATTGTTCTATTCTCGCCCACCACTTCATTATCTTATTCTCAGCCATACTCCATTATTCTAATCCCGCTTACATTCCTTATTCTATTTCTGGTCACTGAGGACAATGCCTCCATGTGGTTTCTTCATACCTTATTGTTTCCATTCCTTACACCACCCTGTTCCACATCTTGCTTCTTAACTATATAAGTAGCGGAATGTATGTAGATAGTTCCTCACTCAGAATATCAATTGGTTCGCACCCCTCTGTCCGTTTCCTATTTCTAAAGTCCTTCGCTCGAGCCGACGCCCTCGGCATCCTCACGAGGCTCCTCCCACTACCCAAATTAGTGGCACGCACAGAACAGCAGGGCGCAACGCACGAGCACGTTGAAGCCTAGCCACTCCGGAACGGTTTGCAGGACTTAACCGATATTTCGGCATTACCGAATCCTGACAGTCTCGGACTTTAACTTGAAGCTGGGCATGTTTGACAGTTTCTTGTAATTCAATGATTTTGAGTTATAGTTATTCATGACTGTTGTTGGAGATCTCTTATACCTTATATACTGCAGAAAAAACCACTAAAAAAGCATTAAAATACTAAAGTACAAAAACATGACTGACTCCTTCTTGTACATTAGTATTGTAATTAATTAGCTTTGGAACGCTAATTCAATTTGTCTCTTGTGTTCAAATATTCCTAATAGTATTTTCTTAACCTTCCTGGTGCTTCACAAAGCTCCCCAATACTCCCATTACATTTAATACTATTTACTTTGTTCACCACCGAAGGTTTGGCCCCATTTTCAAACTCCACTGGCCAGTTAATCGTACTACAGCAGGATTCAAGCCTACAGCCAAGTTACTGGATTCTCCATAGAAACACACTAAATATTAGCCTGAGACACCCCTGTCTGATACAAATATTATAGTAAGACACTAGGTTGTCCCTGCATAGTCTCTGCCCTTAATTACATTGCTAAATCTGGTCTAAATTGCCCTTTTTATTGCTAGACAAGGGAAATAGTTAGAAATAGATTCAGGAACTTCTACAAGCTTCCAGCACCTTCCATCACTTTCTGTAAAGTGCCACCAGGTTCTGGAAGGCTTTCCTTATTTAGATAGATTAGTCAGGAGATAGTTAGCTTACTAATCAGCCTGTAAAATAATATAAAAGGAGGCCTTCTTGCCCCCTTTTGAAGAAATCAATTCATCTTATCTCCTTACACTTGCCAGTGTGACATTGTGACTCAGTACTCTTAGTCAGCTGTTGATAGTCCAGCTCCTAGGTTTACATAATAGTAATACTGTTGATTGTCTGGTATTATTGTTATTTCTCATATATTAATACTGTTGATTGTCCGGTATTAGTATTAGATTCAGCATAACTAGTTGATTGTCCTGCTTAGTAAAACTGATTCTACAGAGTGAGATTGTTCTGTTGATTGTCCAGTTCAATTGTATTCTATCCCTGGGGGTTTCTAATCAGTTGATTGTCCTGATTAAAGACTCTTTTGTCTCTTGAGATTACTTCACTGTAATTTCTGTCTCAGCCTCACCCTCATTTTAGAGTGCATTGACTGGGTAATCCGTTCAGTCCACTTACTTTCTCTTTCCTATAAGCACATTCCCTTTGATTGGAATATCTCTGGACCCCTAAGTGTCCTGAACCTACAGACTTTGATAGTCTCATTCATTGCTGCTAACAAATGCATCACCTTCCTGTCGTATTAGCTTGCTAGAGTTATTACACAGATTGTGACCAAGGTATAAATATTAAATTATTTCCAGAGTTGTGCTGCAGTAGGGTTTGAAACTCTTCTTCGTCTCGCTTCACTTCACACAGTGCTTGACTGAAGTATTATATCTTTAACACCAAGGTCTTGTCCAGGTGTCAAGCCCCTGATACCAAGCTCCGGTTCACTCGGTAGTACCGACCAAACAACCCTTGCCTTTTAGTCCCACACACCAGTGACAAGTCATCCCTCACCAGTACATAGTCTCGGTCCGGTACATTTGGCTCATCGTTTGGTTCACTTTCCTCATCCTGTCCCCTCTATCCTTTGTCATTCCTTCATTCCCCTCGCCTGTTTACCCTTGGGACATTCACTCTTTGTTGTCACTCGGCAGTGGCCCTATTGTTTTATGTTCGGCCACTCTCTATTGTTCTATTCTCACTCACTCTTTTGTTCCCGGTCATAGTTCATTGTTCTATTCTTGCCCACATTCCTTATTCTATTTCTGATCATTGTGGACAATACCTCCACATGATTCTTCATACCTTATTGTTCTCCATTCCTTGTGCCACTCTGTTCCACATCTCACTTATTAGCCTATATAAGTAGCCAATGTATGTAGATGGTTCTTCGTTCTGGAAATCAACTAGGTTTACGCCTTCTTGTCCTCCCTTCTCCTGTCCCAAGTCCTTTACCTGGGCCGACACTCTCGGCACTCTCCTGGGTATCCCTCTGTCCTAAATCAGTGGCATGCATGGGAAGTAGGGCGCAACGCACGAGCACATTGAAGCCATGCCACTACTTCTAGCCTGCAGGACTTGGCCTTTACCCGTCCGACCCCTTCGGCTTTCCCGAGGCCTGTCAGTATGTCCGGAGCCTGACACCAGGTTCCAAAACAACTGTGCCACTTATTGACAGGATTTGGTTTGGCAAGATCCCAGTTCGGCTGAGGAAGGGATGATGGTGGGCAAGCAAGTACAGGTGCAATTACTGGTGTTGAGGAGGTGGTGGGTTCATCTGAAACAAGGAATGAACCAGATGATGTGGAGGCAAGTCCCTTGTATAATGAGCGTATTCTCTTTGAAGGTATGTACAGGGCAGGGTCTATTTGCCAATCTTGTGCACGTTTCAGTGAAGATGATGTTAGTGAGTGGTCTATTGTAATATGGCTTGGACTGGATATTGATGTAGATGCAACCAGGTGGCTTTCTGATGGGTTTGGGTCAAAGGCCCCAATGATAACTCAGACAGGACTTGATTGGGGAAGGGGAAACTCTCCTTTAGTTGATGTAGCCATGCTTGGTTTCATTTGGGTAGGAGAAATTGCATCACGATTAAATGGATATATGCCAGTGACATGAAATGCTGCTTTGACAGTTTCTTCATCAAAGGCCTGGTTATATGCCATTCCAAAAAGGTGAGTGAAGTCATTTTTGCCTACTGGTCTTTGATTATCCTCCTCAAAGTTGGTTATGACTCGTTTCCAGGTTTCTTTCATCTTTCCAAAGCAAACAACATCGAGACCCTGTAGAGCATGAGTGCAATGAGGTGGGTATCCAAGCACTATTATGTCATTTTCTCCAGCATAATCTAGAAATGCTACAGTGTAATAGGAGCTATGGCCATCGAGGATGAGAACACGTTTGCAGCCACCAGCCTTCTCCTTTGTTTCTGGGTCAAAAAGCATAGTTAACCATTGAAAGGCAAGGTTGCCATCTGTCCATCCATTTTCAGAATGTGCAATACTAACAAAGAATTTAGTTTGCATCTAGACTTTTTGAAAAAAAGCTTACTGTGCTTCAGAAACATTATTATCATTCCATTTTTGGATCATCTTTTTTCCTTTATAGATAATCATTGGCTTTGTTGTTGTTCCATCTGCGCAAATAGTTATAATTGCTGTAACATTTTCTCGATCTGCGCCTCCTTGCTTATGTTGAGTCTTTGTTCCTCGGGCTCCTACCACCCTTTCCTTTCCTCCATACGCTGTTAGAAACCCACTTTCATCCATTCCATAGATATCTTCTGGCCGTATTCCTAGTTTGACAACAAATTCCTCTACAATGTCAAACCATGATTTTACTGTACCAGGGTTCAATGATTTAGCTCGCTGTGTGTCGAGAGGTTTACTCCAGTATGTTTGCAACTCCTCATGATGATGCCCAAGAAAATTAAAGACCCACTTTTTTCCAACTTTGGTGAAGGAAGGACCTTCTTTGGTTTCGAGGATTGCATTTGCTGACTGCTCAATTTGTCTGAGTTAGGGGAAACCCATGACTGGCTGATACTGTGATAAATGTAACAAGAGTTTTTTCCTCTTGAACTGTAAGCCTCTGTTTTGTAGAATTGAATTTGAGCATTGATGATCCTTTATCATTGATGCATCTACTGAGAGTATTGAAGTCCACTCCAAATTCGTGAGCAACTTCTCGCAATGATTTCTTTGTTGAATAACCTGCCTGCCTCTCTTTGTACACTTTAACTGCGTCAGAAAGCCTTTGCTCATTAGCATGGTGCCTTTTTTGATTCTTGACATTCTCTGATAGACTCCTGTTCAGCATTGTGCTTCTTTTCATGTGGAGTTTATGCGTTGTTAATGATGAGAAGAGATGGGAACGCGCTTATGTATTATTAAATGTCGCATGTCATGCTTTGGTAGCCCCAATATCTTTGTGGTCAGATTAAGGTCAATTTAGGTCAAATCCCACTTGGAGTTTTTGTAATTAGCAATAGGAGATGCATAGCTTCCTTAATATGAACACTCTATGACAAAATCTCTCAGAAAACTTGAGCAATCACTGATTTATTCTCCCTCCCATGTGTGGTTTGGCTTAGATGTTGCTTATATATAGTAGATTCTATGTGAAAAACCCTGTATTACTGGAATGAGAATTGACCTTGGAAAATCAGTTTGTATCAAGGAGGTATCCTGTATCAAGGAGGTCTACTATACTGTAGTCAATTCAAGACTGGTTTGTTGAGTTATTTTCTGAGTGAGAGAGGTTTGGAATCCTTTATACTGATCCTGGTCTGATGGCCCTTCATATCTACTAGAGAATTCCCCATTCCCCTACAACTTGCACTATTGCCTCAAGACTTGGCCTCAGCCAGTCCACAGTATCCAGGACTCTCAGAACTCTCTATCCCAACCAGCCCTGCTCCTCTGGAGGTCATCCCCCCAAGCTTTCCTTTAGAGATCAACATGCTATTTTATCACAAATTGCTACTGGCAGAGCTACCAATGCTACTCAGGTCACCAAACACATCAATACAATTATCCCCCACCCAGTCTCCTCAGAAACAGTCAGTTCTCAGGAAACATTCATTCAAGGCTATGGTGAAGAAGAAAAAGCCCTTCCTCAGTAGAAGGCATAGACAGCTGAGGTTAGCCTTTGCTTTGAAGCACAGAGAGTGGACTGTAGAGGACTGGAAGAGGGTTATTTGGTCAGATGAGACCAAAATCAACAGGTTTGGGTCAGATGGGAGGCAGTAGGTCTGGAAACAGAAGGGGGAGGGGTTGATTGAGAGAGAGGTGCAGGGGACAGTCAAGTTTGGAGGGGGAAACATTATGGTATGGGGGTGTATGGGATGGAATGGTGTTGGCCAGCTTGCAGAGATTGAGGGGAAGATGGATGCTGATCAGTTTGTGTCCATTTTGGAGGACCACCTGCGGCCTAGCCTGGAGGAAAGTGGAATTCCTGAGGAACAGCAACAGGACAATGACCCAAAGCACAAGTCAAAGAAGGCCAAGAACTGGATGGAAAACAACAATATCACTCTCCTTGAATGGCCTGCACAGTCTCCAGACCTGAATCCTATTGAGCACCTCTGGGATCATGCAAAAAACAGGCTTAAGGAGCATCCAACACCACCCAAGGGAGTTTGGTAAATTTGGGAGAGAGTAGAGGAGGTATGGAATAACATACCACCAGAGGTGTGTCAGAATTTGATAGAGAGTATGCCTAGAAGACTTGAGGCAGTAATTAAGGCTAAGGGGGGCAATACCAAGTACTAGAATTGCAACTTACTATTTCTCTGATACCCTCTCACAAAACTGAGTCAATGGGCCCTTGATTTAATTGCCCATATCTTTATCACACCTGATTGGAATTATATAACTTTTTAATGGTTGCATAGCCCTGATCAGATTCTTTCTTTGATGCACCAACTCTTTTTTCATACATGTTTTACATTCAAAGCTATTCAATGAATAGTCCAAAAGCACCAAACATTGACTCAGTTTTGTGAGTCACTGTATATAGTCATAGTTAGGTGGCAAAGAGGTTCCTTAGAGTTTTCTCTTTGGATCCCCCTTCACCAGGTATGCTAGCACTGTGTACATAGATGTCCTACCAATACTTTGGATCCTCCTTTGCCAGTGCACTGCCTGAGGGTAGAACACCTGCTTAGGTGCCCTTACAGCAGAAAACTCTCCCAAGTACTGGCTGCCTCAACCGTCTGACTCCAAATTGAATCTCTTTGGCAGCGATGACAATGGCAGCCCTCTCTTAATTACAACATATTATCTCCATGGATGTACCTTTGGCTCAAGAAATATTAGACCAGCTAGCCACTATAGAGCATGAGGGAGAGGAGGGAGAAGCAAGAGCTAGAGGCAAGGTTGAATGTATTACAGATGACCACCACAAGCCTAGTAATGGGCCTCCCAACTTGTGCTCATCAGCCTGCAAAGTGAACAGTTGAGCCCACAAAGCCCTCTGAGTTGGATGGTGACTGTGCAAGCAGGCAAGTGTTCATGCAGTCGTGCACCCTCTACCCTGGTGTCTGTGAGACTGACTTTCCTGATGAGCAGTCTCATATCCTCTGCATGATGTCTTTCATGAAGACCAGGAGAGAAGTGACCTTCTCTGGCTGGGTATTTGTCCATGAAGCAAAAATGAGCAGGCCCCTCTATGCCAATTGGAAGGTGTTTGTCAAGGCCTTTAGGTAGCACTTCTACCCCCTACATGAAGCCACCGATGTGGCAAATCAGCTAGAGTCATGACTCTTAAATACTGTGATGGGGAATATGGATTGGTAGATGGACTAGCTACTATGGTACAAAATCTCGTAGCTATGGGATGTGTAGCTAATATTTTGTATGATTATATGCTACTATGCTGGCGATGCACAACGGGTCGATCGTGATGGTATTATGAGCAAATGTGCAGTAGGTTTGTGAATTTTCTAGGCAGTCTAAATATTTTATCTCCTCAGTGTAGTCAACCACTGAGTTATATATTCGGAAAATATACCTAAATATTTTATCTTACAATGAAAATAAAGAAAATTAGTCGGGAGGCTCTGTATATTATACTATACAACTCACCTCCTCAGTGTAGTCAACCACTGAGGAGGGAGGCATGCGTGGGTTGTGTTTCACCCGCAAATACCTTGCAACCGGCCCTTGACCCTATCGAAGGTTTGAGCCAGATTGCTGGTTCCAAATCCAGGGAGCTGGCCACGCACATCGCGTCGTGCGTAGGCAAGCACCCGTAAGTAGCGTACAGATAGAAATACATTATCTCCCTCAATATTGAGGGTAAAAATATAGAAAAATATTCAAAAAATAGAGACTTAAAAAGCGCACAGTTCGATATCATTTTCAAATAAAAGTGTGAATATATTGTGATTGATCTCTCAGGGGTATGGTGCATATGTACACTAACACGCCCCCTCAAGCTCAATATATTCCAAGCTTTTCGGTAAGGATCTTCACTCTAGGTCCTGGAAGACCCTTTGTAAGGATATCCGCGACCATTTGATCCGTTGGGAGGTAATCGATCTGTATCTTCTTCCCCTCTATCATGTCTCGAATAAAGTATAGTCGGATATCGAAATGTTTGGTTCTTGAGTGCTGCTGATTACCATAAGCTATAGTAATAGCTGATTGGTTGTCAGCATATATTTTGATAGGATTTTTTATA
>QLPI01001397.1:0-15739 GCA_003314275.1 Chroogomphus rutilus
ACCCGCGCTACCTGTACCCGCTACCCGCGCGGGTTTCCAATACCCGCGCCAATTACTAAACTCATTACCTTAATCTCTGAAGAATATAAATGCCACGCTGTGCAGACATCCCATCGTTCTGGGCATACAAATGAAAAGAGCAACAATAGAGATGAAGCGAAGTTTGTGTCAGTCAACCAAAAGGAGCTTGCTGGAACTGTGGTGACAAAGGGCACTACAGGAACAAGTGTCCTAAACCTGCGCGCATTACTGGAGATAAGAAAAATGACTCACAGATGAAGAGCGGCACCGCTAATGCTGCTGTCAAATATGATCTCAAAATCAAAAGTGCCTTTTTGGCCGACGAGCTCTTTGAGTCCAACTCAGAGCTCCCAGAACTTGTGTCAGTGTCAAGTCCATGATACCAAGCCCCGGTTCACTCGGCAATACTGACCGACCAACCCTTACCCATATCATCCCTCACTATCATGTGGTCTCAGCTCAGTATATCCGGTATATTATCTGGATCACTCCTCTCATCCCATCCCCTCTATCCTCTACTATTCTCTCATTCCCTGTCTATTCTCATATCCGTTTTTCCTTGGGACACTTATTATATTGTGAAGGCAACTCTATTGGCAGAGTAAGCCTGCGACATGTGAGTTCAGCATAAGAGCTAGTGTATATTGACTACTATACCTGCGACATGTGAGTTCAGCATAAGAGCTGAAGAAGCGCAGATAATACATGTAAACTACTTATAGTCTTTAGTTCAGGCACAGATTGTGACTAATCAGGAGAACAATAAAGAACAATAGGCAGTTACTCTGATGTTGTGTCAAGTATACTCTATTTTTACAACACTCCCCCTCACTTGAGGCAACATCAAGTCCAGGAAAACCATTTGAGGATTATAGAGGCTGGAGTTGATATGGATAGGAATGAAGGATTATGCTGTGTGGAGCACAAGAGAATGTCGTGCAAAAATGCGAGTGGGATGCAAGAGGTAGATGCATGTGGCGGTGGTGCATGTCATGTGGACAGAGGCAGTGGTAGAACATGCAGAAGTGGCCGGGATGTATCATGCAGAAGTGGCGTGAGCAGGTACGGCAGTGAGAGCGTAATGGGGACATGAGCTGAGTATTGGTGGGCTCTTCATGTTTCTCAGGTCACATCTGGGCTAGTGCATATGCCTGTGTGCAAGAGTGGAAAGGGCCGCTTATTGCCATGACGGTCATCGGCACGCATGTTTGCAGACGGCGTTTCACTCCTATACGGCCTTGTACGTTGGTTGTGTTGAGTGTGAGCGCGAACAGCTGAAAGAATGAACGGCTGCAAGCGTGGACGGCTGCGAGCGCGAATGGCATCGAGTGCAAACGGAATCGAGCGCAAACAGCTATAGATGGGACAGCGTACAACGGATGTGGCTTATGAGGCAGGTAGAGACTGCGCTCCTCGATGAAGGGGACGTGTGTGCGAGAGGCAGCAATGGCCAGGGTTGCATGCGGTGGAGCCACGGGAGTCAGAGGTGTGGGCAGTATGCAAACCACGTGTATGAGCGGTGTGCGAACCACGCGTATGAGCGGTGCACGAACCACGCGTATGAGCGGTGCACGAACCACGCGTATGAGCGGTGCGTGAGGAGCGCAAATGAATGGTGCGTGGACATGTGTGTGAATGTGATGCAACGAGGTGCATATGGTGTGCGAATGATGTGATGAGTGAGCGTGGAGAGAATGGTGCGATGACTGAACGATACACGAGTGGTGCGCGAACATCGTGTGAGTGGATGGTGCATGAATGGCGCGATGACACATGGTGAGAGCAGTGCGGCAAATGAGCGATACGTGAGTGGTGTGTGAATGATGGTGCACACGATGCACGACATATGTATGGTGTGTGTATCGGCACGACGACGCATGGTGAGAGCAGTGCGGTGAATGAGCGATACGTGAGTGGTGTGTGAACGATAGTGCACACGATGCACGACATATGTATGGTGGGCGTATCGGCGCGAGTGGGGGTAGGATGGCGCACATAGGAGGTGCAAGTGAACGGCACATTGCGATGGCGAGAACGGCGCATTGAGATGGCGAGAACGGTGCGAGGGAACGATGCGCAAACAGCGCGAAAACGACGTGGCGAGAATAATGGGACGACGCCCGGCGAGAATGGTGAGACGAGTCTGGTAACTGCACCTGAATGATGCAAGTACCAGGAATGCAATGTGGTAATGTAGCCTGCAGGGAAGACTTGCGATGTGTGGGGACGGACATTTGATGTCCGCAGAGAACGGGATGCTCGTGCGATGTGTAGAGATGAACGGAGCACAGACGAGGTGTGAATGTATACCTTGCGTGTGGTAGCAAGCAGTGGTGAGTGGTTGTGTGAACCGAGATTGCACCACCTGTGGTAGCTAGTCGGCATGTGGCCGACGTTGCATGTGGTGGCGAATTGGCATATGGCCAATGTCATGTGTGGTGGTGAATTGGCATGTGGCCAACGTCATGCCTGTGATGATAGGCTGGTGTGTCAGATGAACTGAAGGAGCCCCAGCAACATGCAATGTTGTTGGGGGCTGTGAAAAGCCATGTGAGGTCATAGTAGATTACTCAAGTGTTTCATACTTCTCCCCCACAATTGAGGAATCAGTGCAGCTGACATCGGGCATGGTGGCGAGCTTGGTGTGTGACCAGTGTTGCGTGTTGATGAGATTATGAGTGAATTGCAGTAGGTTTGAAGAATTTATAGCCAATCTATTTTATTTATCTCCTCAGTGTAGTCAATAACTATATGTATATTCGGAGAATATACCTATTTTATTTATCTCCTCAGTGTAGTCAATAACTATATGTATATTCGGAGAATATACCTATTTTATTTATCTTACAAAAGAAATAAGAAAGAAATTAGCCCTGAGGCTTTGTACATATGATTATACAACTCACCTCCTCAGTGTAGTCAATAACTGAGGAGGGAGGCATGCGCGGGTTGTGTTTCACCCACATATACCCTGCAACCGGCCTTTGACCCTATCGAAGGTTTGAGCCAGGCTGCCGGTTCCAAATCCAGGGAGCTGGCCACGCGCATCGTGTTGTGTGTGGGTAAGCACCCGTAAGTAGCGTACATAGAAAAGAACAAATAACTCCCTCAATAGTGAGGGTAAAAATACAAATAAATGAGAGGAAATTTTAGAATTCAAAAGCGCACAGAGTGACCAAAATCGATATATAAATACAATATATTGAGATTGGTCTCTCAGGGGTGAGATGCAAGTTTGCACCCTACACGTGTATCATGCGCAGGTCAGTAAGATGATGTTGGATGTGGTAGTGAGCGGCGGTGTGACCAGTCTCGTGTGTCATAGCGAGCCGGTGTCCAGTCTGTGTCACTAATGGTGGCAAGCTGCTATGTGAGTAGCATTGCGCTGTGAACTCCTGCATAGTCTCCCTCGCACGTTATGGCAAGTCAACGAGCAGTCTGTGTCAGGTAGGAGGCCATGTAGCCAGTGTGGCATCAGGCAAGTCATGTAGGGGGCCATGTAGCCAGTGTGGCATCAGGCAAGTCATGTAGGGGGCCATGTAGCCAGTGTGGCATCAGGCAAGTCATGTAGGGGGCCATGTAGCCAGTGTGGCATCAGGCAAGTCATGTAGGGGGCCATGTAGCCAATGTGGCGTCAGGAAAGTCATGTAGGGGGGCATGTAGCCAATGTGGCATCAGGCAAGTCATTGTAGTGGCAATCTGGGCGTTTTCCTGATGATGGCAGGTGGCCGTTGTTGCATGTATGGGAGCAGTTGAGCGTGTAGTTAGTAAACCAGTGTGTGACCAGTGTTGTGCTTGGTGGACATGCTGCCAGTCTGTGGTGCCCATCTAGGAGATCTCCCCCGCAATTGGAACAATTGGATAGAGAAGATGGTTGCGGTATTGTACGTGTCTAGCGTTGTGTGTTGTGCATACACATGTCCATGATTCAGTTGGGACTTGTGGACTGGGTTGATTTGCACTTATTAGGTGGGGTGCAGCTGGGAAATGTGGAGTCGGCATTGAGGTCGAAAAACCGTGCCAATGCAGATGGTGATTCTACCGCTCTGTGGTCCCATTGTGATGCCTGTGTTGATTTGCAGCAAGTGCTTCGATCAAGTGAGTCGCTCCAGTGTCGGCAATGGACTTGAATCCCAAGCCGATGAGATCCAAGACTGCTTGATGACTGCAGGCAGGTTCCGTGAGACAAGGCATGAGCGATGTCTGAGCGAGGAAGGCTGGCACAGTATTGAGGAGGTAGTCTTATGACAATTTGACGAGACACGGTCGGGATGCAGCTGGGGCAGCCCGGCGAGAGTCGAGACAAAGACACTCAGTCTCGCGTGTGCAGTGATAATAGATGGTCGAGATGGCAATGGGGGTGTCCGCTGAGGTCGCACACTGAAAGATGCCATGCACGCGCTGTCAATTGAGTGATGTACGCGCTGTCACAAGCGATGTACGCGCTGTCACAAGCGATGTACGTGCTGTCACAAGCGATGTACGTGCTGTCATGAGCGATGTACGTGCTGTCACAAGCGATGTACGTGCTGTCACTTGAGGTGGCCAGGAACACGGAATTTTGTGCGATGTGTTGCCCTTGAGTAGCTCATCGTTGGAGATAGGCGAGCCGTTGACAAGGACCTGCGCGAAGGTGGGTGCGGATGCAAGGGAATCTCGGCCCTTGCCCTTTTTCGCGTGGTGTGCAGCGCATTGTCAAGGATGGCGGTTTGATATAGATCGCTGACACGGAGTGCGATTCGATATGGACGGGCGATGTGGAGTGCAAGTAATGTGCTGGTGATTTTTGCTGTGGAGGACAGCGAGTAAGGTTGGGGACTCAGGTGTGCACTGGCGACGTGTACGCAGGTACAGTCTGGGTATGCATGCTCCTCGTTGCGCTGACTTTGGTGTGACTCGCCACCACACAATGTCGGCGACGACACATTTGCTGTTGGCGTCGGATGCTGCAGGGGCAGGTGGCGACTGCGATGTGCGACGAGGATGCGGTAGGTGTGACAGCGGCGATAGTGGACCAGGGTGTGAGTATGGTGCAGCAGCAGCACACATAGAGGGTGAGGATGCGCTGCAATGGAGAGCAGGAGGCAGGCCAGCACGGTATCGAGGACGGCGTTTGTCAGGCTGGTGTAGCCTATGGGAGCCGATGCCTCTGGCAGTCACAACGGTTGGATGCATGTGGAAAACCCTGTCGAATACGCGGTTCAGGTGGCAAACCCATTGGTGAAAGCCCGGTGGTGTTGAACCAATGGGCGATGTTTGCAACGTAGAGTTGCACACTCTCCGAATAGGTTGCCCAGAGGAGGGCTTGGAGAGTGGGTGACGAAGGAACAGAGGCAAATGCGGCAAGTGCAAGTACTGTGCCTGCGCCGTTTACGAGCGATCAAAACTCGGTGTTCCTCGCCGTGTGCCATCTATGTGCTGGTGGAGCCAGTCCTCCCAGTTTGGTCCTGTCGAACTTCTCAACTGAAGTGAGAGACCTGTAGGGTGTTGGACACAGCATGGGATGGAGGTGAGCATGGACTGAACAAGGTGTCGAGTAGGCTATATATCCAGCATTCAAGCTGGGTGAGCGTTCAGGCGGGGCCCATAACCTATTGTGAAGGCAACTCTATTGGCAGAGTAAGCCTGCGACATGTGAGTTCAGCATAAGAGCTAGTGTATATTGACTACTATACCTGCGACATGTGAGTTCAGCATAAGAGCTGAAGAAGCGCAGATAATACATGTAAACTACTTATAGTCTTTAGTTCAGGCACAGATTGTGACTAATCAGGAGAACAATAAAGAACAATAGGCAGTTACTCCGATGTTGTGTCAAGTGTACTCTATTTTTACAACATATTATTCATTTATTATTTGGTCATGGTCCTATTGTTTTATCTTCGGCCATTTTCTATTGTTCTATTCTCATCCACTCCCTCATTATTTTATTCTCAGCCATATTTCATTATTCTATTCTCACTTACATTTCTTATTCTATTCTTGATCACTGTGGACAATACCTCCACATGATCCTTCATACCTTATTGTTCTCCATTCCTTATGCCACCCTGTTCTACCTCTTGCTTCTTAACCTATATAAGTAGCAGATGTATGTAGATAGTTCCTTACTCTGAATATCAACTTGGTTTACCTTCTCTCATCTCCCCTTCTTTAGTCTAAAGTCCCTTACTTGGACTGATACTCTCGGTACCCTCCCGGATCTTTCTTTAGTCTAAATTAGTAGCACGCACGAGCATGTTGAAGCCAAGCCACCTCGAACGGTCTGCAGGACTTGACTGACTCCCATCCACAATATCGGCTTTACCAAGACTTAACAGTCAGTTGCAGACTCTGACTCTGATATCGAAGTTATCGAAGACAGCGAGGAGGACTGGTTCTCTGAGAGCACCGATGACCCTGACAGTGAATATGAAACAGAAAAGTCACCTGCAACTGATGAAAGCGATATATTTTCACTTATCAGTGATGACTCAAACCTTACTGGCACCGATCTGGAGCGCATGCTGTTTGCATCGAAGTTGACAAATTGACTGCAAACTCACCTTGTGTCAAAGTTTATGACTCAGGGTGTACAATCTTTTGCCTTTACCAGTGCCAACTTCGCTTCCTCTAATGACTGCTCCATTCAGTCCTTAAATTCATTCACCATTTCCATTTGTGACTTCAGCTGTTGTGGTTCAAAACCCATCCACGGGTGTCATCCCATGTCTACCATGAAGGGAGTTTGCTGCATGGCAGAGTGTGCATGATTATTGTACTGGAACTCTGCCATCAGTAGGAGTTCATCCTAGTCATCCTGTCATTCATTGACAAAGATCCGGAGGTATTGCTCCAGCTCTTGGTTGACACATTCTGTTTGACCATCTCCCTGTGATTGGTAAGCTGTCATTGCTGCAAGCTTGATCCCCAGGAGTTGGTAGAGTTTGTGGGTGAACTCCGAGATAAATTGAGGGCCTTGGTCTGAGACCACCTGTTTCATAAGTCCATGCAGTTTCCACATGTGTGCTAGGTAGAGTCGTGCGGCTTCCAAGGCCATGATAGTAGTATTTGTGGGGAGGAAGTGGGCCCTTTTGCTCACTGAGTTGACTATGTTCATGACAGCATTGTGTCCATGGGCATCCGGCAGCTCCACTATGAAGTCTATACTGATAGTGTCCCACCAAGCTTCTGGGATGGGGAGTGGATCCAACTGTCCTATCGGGGGCTGTCTCCAGATTTTGATTTGTATACAGGAGTTGTAGGTTTTTACATACTGTCCCACATATCGTAACATCTGGGGCCACCAGTAGTTCCTGGAGATCAGCTCCAGTGTCTTCTACCTCCCCACATGTCCAGCCACTTGTGTATCATGATGTTGTGAAACAATGCATCTCCGAAGGTCTGGATCATTTGGGACATAGATCCTCCCTCGGAACTGGAGGAGACCATCTCATTCCATCCACTTGGCAGATCGTACGGACTTGGCATGCCCCTATTGGAGTTCCATGATAGCCTTGGCTACTGGATCTTCTGGGCCTGAGGACTGAAGCTTCATTTGTATGTCCAGGAGGATATCTCTTTCTTCTCCGACCACCGTAATTCCTTCCAGAGCTTGGATTGTGAACAGCTCCAGTCAGAGGAGGACCATATTCTCATTATCCTCTGATCCAGATCTGTGGTCTGATCTTCTTGAAAGTGCATCTGCTTTGCCCATACTTTGTCCTGGTCGGTGATAGAGTGTGAAGTGGAAGTGGGATAGGAAGAGGGACCACCGGGCCTGCCTTCGGTTCAGCTTTTTGGAAGTCCAGAAATAATCTAGATTTTTATAGTCTGTCCAGACCTCAAACTGCAGTTGCATCCCTTCTAGGAAGTGCTGCCATTCCTCTAGTGCTTGGATGATGGCCAGCATTTCCTTGTCATGGATTTCATAGTTTCTTTCCACTGGGCTTAGGCTTTTGGAGAAGAAGGCAATTGGATGCCACATTCCATCCTCTGGTGACTGTTGTGAGATGGTGGCCCCTGTGGCAAAGTCTGAGGCATCTGCTTCCACTCTGTACATCTGAGAGTCATCTGGGAACGTCAGTATTGGTGCTAAGGTAATGAGTTCCTTTAACTTCCCGAGTGCTGCTTCTTCTTTCTCTCCCCATCTCTACTGTTCCCCTTTCTTTGTGAGATCAAAGAGGGGTCGAGCATGAAGGGAGAAGTCCTTGATGAAGTGTTGGTAGAAATTGGAAAATACAAGGAATGACTGGACTTCTTTTTGGTTCTCCAGAGTTGGCCATTCTGTCACTCCTCGGACCTTGACTGGGTCCATTTCTACCTTCCCTTCTGATATAATGAGCCCTAGATACTCGATCTGCATCTTTTCAAACTCACACTTCTCCTTCTGAAGGTAGAGCTTCTGCTCCTGGAGTTGTTCTAATACCTGGCGCGTGACCCTTTGGTGCTCTACCAAGGTTCAAGAGTAGATGAGGATGTCATCGATGTATATGCAAAAAAGTCCTTCCAAGATGAGGTCTTGAAAGATATGTTCATCATTGTCTGAAAGGTGGCTGGACTGTTTGTTAGTCCAAAGAACATCACCAGTGGTTCGAACAGTCCTCGATTTATCCGAAAGGTGGCTTTCCACTTGTCTCCTTCCTTGATTTGGACATTGTTATATCCCCATTGGACATCCAATTTTGTGAAATACTTGGCTCCCCTGAGTTGATTTACCAGCTCTGGAATGAGGGGGAGTGGGTATCAGTTCTTCACTATCATCGCATTCAGCTTTCACTAGTCCTGAATGAGTCAGAGGGATCCTTCTTTCTTTTTAATAAAGAAGACTGGAGATGCCATCGGAGATTTGGAAGGTCAGATGCATCCCATCCAAAGGTTCTCTTGAATAAAGATGTCTAGTTCATGTTAAAATTAAGACGTTAAATAATAAAGTGGGAGCCCGTTGCACTGAAAGATTGTGTGCAAGGAATATCAAAAGATTGGACTGAATGTTAAAGGACGCGATTATAGACTCGAAGAAAAACTCATTATTATTCTCGAGTACTTTACTAGCTATTTATACAAAATAGATAGGAGCCAAATAGCGATGAAAAATGGGAAAAACATTTATCATGATGAAATGATGAGAAATGCCTTTGGCATGAATAAACCAGTAAAAGAGAAAAGGATGTACATTATAAATAGGAGAAGGGTGGTGAAGTTTTGGGGATGTGTGGAAAAACGAAAGGAAAGTAGTGTCCAGTTTCTAGTCCATGTGTGAAGGTCTAGATTTATTGTGTGACTTGTTTCAACTTGATGTTGGATGATGCATGAAGTTGTGTCCTCTTGTTTGCCTCTGCATTTCCTTCTTCCAGACCCTCTTCTTCCAGGAGCTTTGGAAACAGGCCAGCCTGACACTCATGGATCTGTCTTTTCAGCACCTGTTCCTTCTTGCATTCATCTCACACCTCCACTTGGCAGGTGTGACACTTTGCTAGACACTGACTCATGCTGACCTTCCGAGTTTGCCAGTTGATTTCGGGGTTATGCTCTTCCAGCCAGGTAAAGCCCAGGATAAGGTCCTGTTTTCCTAAGCTGCAAACAAGGAATATTCTGTGTGCCTGTTCACTCAGAGGATCACATAAACAACTTCCCTGATGGCTCTAGCTTCGTTCAGTGATCCGTCCACATTGTAAACCAGGATAGGCCTCTGTAGTTTCTGAGTGGTGAGACGGTGTTTCTCTATATAGCCTCTGTCCATAAACTGCCTGGTGGCTCCACAATCTATAAGAGCAGGTCTGGACTTGACCTCTGCTGTGTCCATTGTTTGAATCTCTACCTTGATGATCGGACTTGGGGTGGTGGCAACCACATACTTCTTTGGAAGTCGCTTCTCCCATTTTTGGAGCCGTATCTGAGGTCATTTTGGCAGAGTCTCTGATTTTTGTGTGTCTTTAAGTGGTTGCTCTTTTAAGAAGGAATGTGCAGAGATCATGTCACTTTCTTCCTCCAAACACAAGAACCTATTATGTACAGGCAGTGGGGGCACATGATTCACCCACTGCCATCTCCAAAATCCTCTTCTTCCCCTCTTACTTCCAACCTCTCGGCCATCCAAGATTCCTGATACTTCTGTCAGGGTCACTTCTGTTGTTCCTGCAAGGTTTAGGAGCTCTGGGAGTAATTCAAGTTTTTCTTCTGTACTCATGGTTTGGATATCAAAGGATAATGGACAGTCCCATGCATAGTGTCCAGGTTTCTGGCATCAGTGGCAAACCCCTAGGGTGGAACCCTTGGCTCAGGTCCAGTCTACCTCCATTGGGACTGGAGTTTCTTTTAGTATAACCGGTGAGGGTGCTGGGGTTTGTTGGGGTAATTCTGGGAATTGGGAGAGTAATGCTGGTGCTTTTGGAGTTCCTGAGATTTGTCCAGGGTGCATGCTGGTTAGGCAGGTGGAAGTCTGAGGTTGGCTGTGGTAGGCTTCTGTAAACGCTTCATTGGCCTCTTGGTCCCAGGCAACCCTATGTGCTGCCTCATACCATCCTTCAGGATCATCAAAACTTGGCATTCTGCTTCCTAAGAGGGCGACCTTTGTCTGTATCCTCAGTTTGAGGCCTCAGTAGAACTTGATTACAATCATCTTCTCATCGTGGTATTCTGCGAGGTCCACCAGCTCTGTAATTCAGTTGATGTATTCTTGTATGGAGTTGCTGCCTTGGTACCAACCCATTCCTTCTAGTGGTGTGAGGGCAGAGAGTTGCTCATTTTTGAGGCAGAAGTTCTGTACAAAGTCTGATTTGAAAGCATTCCAATCCGAGTAGTGGGGGTGTCTGTTTCTTTCGCTTTGGAGTATTTTGTTCGTGAAGTGGGCGGCCCTGTCAGACTTGAAGTAGGAGAGAGCCCAGTGTATCCAGGCTTGGCTGTTAGGGAATTGATCTCCACAGATCATGAAGTAAATGTTACATGAGTTGAAGAAGGCCCTCCCTTTCTCCCTATCTCCGTCAAAGTTGGCCGGTGATGCAGGCTGAACCCTGGAGTTCTCTTGTGGGATGGTGGCATTCCAAAGGTCAGAAAAATGTGCACTAAGTGTAGGGTCATCTTCTAAGTCTTTGGGGTTTAACCCTTGGTGCATGGAGTTGTTTAATTTGGCCATGATTGCCCTGAGAGCCACTTATTGCGGCATTTGCCATTTGGTTTTCTACCAATTCTTGCTCTAACCTCCACAATCGTTCCTCAGCATCCATGCTGGAGGTGAGACTAGTGGGGATATCCATGGCTACGGCTATAGAGGAGGGAGAGTCCAGTGTCAGGTATGTCCAGGAGTTGTATTATATCCTTGATATAACTCTGATACCTTGGACATCCGATCTAGGGTGCTATAAGGAAGATCTCCCCGAACCAAGTCCGAGTCCACCCCATCACCTCCAAGTTCAACTCACAGCACCACCTCAGACCTTGGACCTCCTTCCTTTCTCATTGAACAATAGTCTTATTGTAACACCAGATGTAGATCTCTTTTGTAACCCATCTTTGTTTATCTTGTTGTTCTCTTGGACATTCCTAATTAGTTACAATAAGGACTGCTATGTATAAATACCTCCAGACTTCTGTATTATACCTTAGTTCAAATATCAACTTAGTATTCCCACTCACTCTCTAAACTCCAAACTTCTATATCTCCAAACTTCTGAAATAAGGGACTGACGATTGGGGAGGGCATAACACACAAATTGAAGCCAAGTCCCTAAGACTTCAAACACATGACTTCAGACTGACTTACGTCAGCTCGGACCTGACACAACTTCAGACTTAACAGTATATTCGAACTCCCACTCCTGATTGTCTATGAGACATAGTGAACAAATCAGAGCCGTTCAAACAATTAGAGTAGCTTCGGTATTCTATGCATCCTTGACCCCTAGCTTACCTGCCGCAGAGCCTGACATCCATACACCACCAAACCCTCTACTGGCCCCAGACCCACCATCCAAACACTCGTCAAACCCCTTCCTAGAGCCCCCTATGCCACCCTCGGACAATGCAAATGACAAACCAAACCTGGCGGAAGCCATCACCATGCTAGCCAACCATCTGTCAGGCCCAAAAAAGTCATCTGCTCGCACCAATATTTGGGACCCCAACCCTTTTGATGGCTCTGATGCGAAAAAACTTCAACCGTTTCTGGTGCAGTTAGGGAAATGCACGGGTCAGGCCAACCCGCACGGGTCACCAGGTCGGGTGTCCTTGGGTGTGGGTGTGGGTCAAGCCGCGAGCACCCGTGACCCGGGCCCAACCCGGGGCGTCAACTCCGACACGAACACGACGAACGCGTACGTGCACGCGCCGACACGAACACGACGCCCCGAACACGACGAACGCGCCGTACGCGCACGCGACGCCACGAACACGACGTACACGACATACGCGCACGCGCCGCGACGTACGCAACGCCCGTTACGTGCACCCGCCGCCACATACGCAACGTACGCGAGGTATGCGCACGCGCCGTGACGAACGCGACGTACGCGCCGCCACGTACGCGACGTATTGCGTGCGGGTGCGGCGCGCACCCAAGACCCGTCGACCCGTGAGAAGGAACCCATGGGCTGACGGGTTCGGGTTTCCCATGGGTCGGGTGCGGGTCACCCATATTTGACCCGTGGGTGACCCGTGCCATTCCCTAGGTGCAGTGCACCTTAAATTTTTGAGACTGCCCTGACACCTTTGACTCCGACAGTGCCAAAGTAACCTACATGCTGTCATACTTAACTGGCACCATCTTGGACTATTTTGAACCAGGCCTCTCCTCCGAAGATGACCCATACTGGCTCTATGATTACCACAGACCAACTACAGTCTCACATGATGCCAAACTGAGATACCAATAACACAGGCTGGTTACTGGGAGTTTGGGTTCACATACCTTAGGGCCCAACTGGGAGGTAAGGTATGTTGAAGAAGCAAGGCACTGGCAAAGGGTATATAGAGTATAGACTCACTGACAAGGGATCTTAAGATTTCCTCTTAGGATTTCCCCCTTGTCAGCTCTGTATGATGGCCCACAGGTGCTCAAGGGTTGCCTTTACAAATCTAATCTACCTATGAATAGACTAGATAGAAGCATTAGAAGACTGTTTGGTATACAAATGGGAATCTACTCATGGCCCAGCTTCAAGTATGAAGGTGAGCCGTGTCTCTGTACTAAAACCAAACAATAACTGCTGGCTGAGTTTGAACATAATAAGTGCCTAACTTTGCATATACTTGATATTTCATTACAAACCTGTCACAGCTGGCAAAGAAGACAAAAGAGAAGGGGTTATAGTAATAGAATGAAGAAGGAAAATACAGGAATAATGGGAAGAAAAGAAAAGAAAAGGGAACAAACTGGTATTACCCTAACAGTGACAGTGACCACCAGTTAAGCAGATATACATAAGCCAGGTTAGTGCCAAAATTTGATTAAATCAGCAGCCAAACATTCCATAAATATGAAAATATATTGATTTTGAGTATCAGGTCCATTTTGGGTAGTTGTCAGGCACCGGGAATGCTGACAATACATGGGCCAAGCGCTATGCAATAGTGTCGACTTCACAATGCTGGCGGGAGGTAGCCAAGTCCTGCAGGCCAGTTAGAGTGGCTTGGCTTCAACATACTCTCATGCATTACGCCCTACTTCCTATGCATGCCACTGATTTGGAACAGAAGAGATACCTGGGAGAGTGCCGAGAATGTTGGCCTGAGCAAAGAACTTTTGACAGAAGAAGGGAGGGTAGGAAAGCATAAACCTAGTTGATACTCAGACTGAGGAACTATGTACATGCATTTGCTACTTATATAGATTAAGAGGTGGAATGTGGAATAAGGATGGCATAAGACATGGAGAAAAGAATAAGGTATGGAGACCATGTGGAAGTATTGTCCACAGTGATCTAGAATAGAACAATAAGGTGTAGATGTGAATAGAACAATGAGATATGACCAATAATAAATGAATAGGAGTGTGAGTGAAAATAGAACAATAGAAAGTGGCCGAATATAAAACAATAGGGCTGTGACCGAATAATAAATGAACAGTGAATGTCCTGAGGGGAAATGGGTGAAGGGAAGGGTGGGGAATAAAAGAATAATAAGGAATAGAAGGGATGGGATGAGGAAAGTGAATCAAATGATGAACCAAATGTACCAAGCTGAGACCATGTACTTAGTAAGGAATGACTTGTCACTGGTGTGTGGGATTAAATGGTAAGGGTCGTTTGGTCGGTACTACTGAGTGAACCAGAGCTCGGCATTGTGGGCTTGACAGTAGTGGGTAAGAACAATATCCATTGAACCCACAGGTACCCATACCCTTACCCACAATAACCCTTTACCCATTGTGAAGGGTAAGGGTATTCTCGGGTATGGGTAGAGGTAGAAACAATATACCCAGGGGTTATCCATGTCAATCAATAACTCCACAATCAAGGGCAAAGGTCCAGAGGTAGGAAGAAAGGTCTGATATTATATCCTCAATCTCCTCTTGGATCTCAGACATCTGAAGCATCACTTAGACTGACCACTGTACTCCAAATCAAGTCTGTCACATCCAAGTCACATCTGTCACATCTGTCACACCCACATGATGGGTGTCTATATCTTCACACAGGCAATGCCCCTATATTCAGACATCTATGGTCTGCTTGGCCAGAGAATAAAGATAAGCTTAGTATAAGAGAGAATATACTTTGGAGCCAGGTACCTGGACCTTGGACTTGGTACCAGAAAGCTGGCTTGTATAACTCCAAAAATTTATAGATTAGTAAGCAATCATACAGACCACTTAGATAGAAAGTATATATAGAGAAGGGCTCACTAGCAGCAGAATCCTTAGACTTTCCTCTTAAGGATCTCCCCTGCCTAGGTGAGAGCCCATTTTATACTGTACTTAGGTAGTAGATATATAGACTTGATGATATCCCCTCCCTAGCTCCATGTCAAGCCCACGATACTGAGCTCTGGTTCACTCGGTAGTACCGACCGATCGACCCTCACCGTTTAATCCCACACCAGTGACAAGTCATTCCTCACTAGTATGTGGTCTCAGCTCAGTACATTCGGCTCATCATTTGGTTCACTTTCCTCATCTCATCCCCTCTATTCATTGTTATTCTTCCATTCCCCTTCTTTCCCTGTAACCGTTCCCCTTTGGGACATTTACTACTCGCCTATTATTCAGTCATGGCCCTATTGTTTTATATTCAGCCATTTTCCATTGTTCTATTTTCACTCACTCTTTTGTTCTCGGTCATACCTCATTGTTCTATTCTCACCCACATTCCTTGTTCTATTCTTGACCATTGTGGACAATACCTCCACATGATTCTTCATACCTTATTGTTCTCCATTCCTTGTGCCACCCTGTTCCACATCTCACTTCTTAACCTATATAAGTAGCAAATGTATGTAGATGGTTCTTCGTTCTGGAAATCAACTAGGTTTATGCCTTCTTGTCCTCCCTCCTCCTGTCTAAAGTCCTTTACTCAGGCCAACACCCTCCGCACCCTCCCGGGTATCTCTTCTGTCCCAAATCAGTGGCATGCACAGAAAGTAGGGCGCAACGCACGAGCACATTGAAGCCAAGCCACTACAACCAGCCTGCAGGACTTGGCCGCTTCCCGCCAGCATCGTGAAGCCGGCACTATTACTATAATGCTTGGCCCATGCATCGTCGGCAGTACCGGAGCTAGGGAATGGCACGGGTCACCCACGGGTC
>QLPI01001399.1:594-16341 GCA_003314275.1 Chroogomphus rutilus
AAAAAAAAAAAAAAAAACTTTTTATAACAATCCAACACAAAAAAATCCTCATACGCATTTCTAAACATCCTGACTATCTTTTCCTTCATCCTCCCTCTCCCCGTCCCCTTCATCATCACCCACCGACCTAACCTCACCTCCGCCCGAACCTCCCAAACCTCCCAACACCCTGCGCCAATCCTCACTCATGGACACAATCGCGCGACCAACCATCCTAAGCCCTTCCACCATGTGGACAAGGGCTTGACCCATCCGTCTCTGCTCCTGTAACAAATCCTCCCAGACCTTGACGAGAGGCCGAGATCCGGATCCCTCGAGCGGAGGGACTTCCACAGTCACCAATCGCCCGCTGGGCCTTAGGGCCACTTCACGGTCGTTAGACTGCGCAGCATCATGCCGCCTTGGCCTCTTCATCACCGGTTCCTCCACTATTTCAGTCCCACTCCCGTCTTCCTGACCACTATCCCCCTCATCATCGTCCAGAGGACTCTCGGTCCGGGAAACCTGCGATACGGCCAAGCTACACCCGGAGTTGCACCGTTTACATTCCCGGCACGCAGAACCCGGCCCCGAAACATGGCACTCGTGATCCCACCTCTTACACTCCTCGCACAAAGGGCATAGAATTGGGGACAGCTCTTCATTGGCCGCCTGCTGAAAACAAAAATCAATAAACAATAAAAAAACGACAAAAATCTTCGGCACATACCTCGGCCACTCTAGGCCGCTTCATTGCTCCCCCACCCGTCGTTTCCATGCCCCCATCCCCTCGGGTTGGAGTACCCTCCGGGATCCCCGAGTTTTCTGTAGTCTCTACATCCTGGACCATGGGTGCTCCAAGATCCTCGAGAACGCTATCCTCCACGCGCTCTTCCGACACCCGTGTATTCGTCCGCCTGACCATTTCGGCCTGTCCGGCCTCGAGCTCTCGGTCCACCCGCTGTTCGACGGTCGTCTGAAGTTCAGCATCCACCCGCTGTTCTCCAGGACCCACTATCTGTCCTTCTGTCACCTCCCTCGCAGTAATCGGCACCAAAGCACCATTGGCCCGACCCATCTCTTCCAACTCACGAACATCCGACGCGTGTTCCATTTTTGGTGATTCTGATACGCTGCTGTTACGCGTTCCGAAGACGATGGAAAGAAGCAAAGGGCGCCAGATTCGAACCTTCGTGTGACGTCACATTTAGGTGTTCTGAACCGTATATTCAATCTCCAACTATCGGCTTCATGGGTTCAGCCGCTAAGGGGGGGATACTGTCAAGTACACATACCGAGGACCCGATAACTCGGCAGTACCGACTAAAATACTCCATTAGTAACCAAGTACGAACCATTCAATGAGTTGTTCTCGGCCAGACGCACATATCGGTCACACCCCTCATTCCTACGCCCACTTCTCACTCCTCGGTCTGCCTCACCTCGGCACTTCCTGCCCTTGTGTTATCTTCGGTTATGGCCTTGTTTTACAATCGGGCATTTCCTATTGTGCTAGGGCACGTCCTATTATTCTGTCCTTTATTGTTCTATTTCCACCCTACATCTCTTATTCTAATTTTACTTGTTGTGGACAATAACCACATGCTTTGCATACCTTGTTGTCCCACATTCCTTATTCCACATGTTGCTTCTTAACCTATATAAGTAGGACATGCATGTACATACTTCTTCATTCTGGGTATCGACTAGGCTTAGGCCCTTCTACCTTCTTCTCTTCTGTTAAGTCCTCGACTTGGGCCGGCATCTTCAGCATCCCCCTGAGTATCTGTCTGTTGCAAATACAGTGGCATGCACGGCAAGTAGGGCACAACGCACGAGTACGTTGAAGCCAACGCCACTACTCTTGGCCTGCAGGACTTGGCCATAGTCCGCCCGACCTTTCGACAACACCCCTCGGCAGTACCGAAGTCTGTCAGTATCCGACTCCTGACAAGGATCATGCAAGTGAAACATGAACAGTAGGCAGGTGCTCAAGGGCTTATTCTTTATATCGATGAGTGTAAACCAGATAATGTGGAGCTTGCTGACACCTTCAGTGGCCAACTTAATAGTGGATGCAAACAGAGTAAATGGGGCATGTGAAAATGGGCCACAGGTGTGGAGATGGTCGTGTGATGTCAAGATTCACAGGCAAGTGAAGGAAATTCAAAGGTTGGCAGGTATAATGGCAGCACAGGTGATGAGAATGATGTGGCAATTGCGAGACAATACAAATTGCCATGATGATGCCATGAGCAAGACCGAATGAGGAGCATAGCCAAGTGGTAAGAATGATGTGCACCTACAAAGTGTGGGGATGATATAAACAAAGATCACAGGCAAACAAACACGACATGAAAGGCTGCAAGCAAAAGAAAATTGTCTGCAGACAAATGGGAATGATGGCTGTACCATGCCCAAGCAAACAGATGGTCAGGAGGTACAGTATAGTAGACCTCCTTGATACAGGATACCTCCTTGATACAAAATGATTTTCCAAGGTCAATTCTCATTCCAGTAATACAGGGTTTTGCACAAAGAATCTACCATATATAAGCAACATTTAAGCCAACCCACACAAGGGAGGGAGAAGAATTGCATTCAAGAGGAATTTACTTTCATCTAAAATTTCTCAATTTTGATAACATACAATCTTAAATCAGTGATTACTCAAACTTTCTGAGAGATTTTGTCATAGAGTGTTCATATTAGAGAAGCTATGCATCTCCTATTGTTAATTACAAAAACTCCAAGTGGGATTTGACCTAAATTGACCTTAATCTGACCACAAAGATATTGGGGCTACCAAAGCGTGACATGCAACACACTAGTAATACAAAGAAATGGATGACTAATCACAACAGGCCACAAATTCCATGCACAGAGAATTAGGTATCATGCTTGTATCAAGGACCTATACCTGTGATATTTTGACCTGTTCCACAAAATAATTTACTCTGCCACAACAAATGCTTTTTTGCCCCTATTGTCAAGCCCACAATACTGAGCTCTGGTTCACTCAGTAGTACTGACTGATTGACCCTTACCATTTAATCCCACACCAGTGACAAGTCATTCCTCACTAGTACATGGTCTTGGCTCGGTACATTCGGCTCATCATTTGGTTTACTTTCCTCATCTCATCCCCTATATTCATTGTTATTCTTTCATTCCTCTTCTTTCCCTGTAACCGTTCCCCTTTGGGACATTTACTACTCGTCTATTATTCGGTCATGGCCCTATTGTTTTATATTCGGCCATTTTCCATTGTTCTATTCTCACTCACTCTTTTGTTCTTGGTCATACTTCATTGTTCTATTCTCACCCACATTCCTTGTTCTATTCTTGATCATTGTAGACAATACCTCCACATGATTCTGTTATGATTCGGTGATGCCGAAATATCGGTTAAGTCCTGCAAACCGTTTTGGAGTGGCTAGGCTTCAACGTGCTCGTGCGTTATGCCCTGCTGTTCTGTGCATGCCACTAATTTAGACAGTAAGGAGTCTCGTGAGGGTGCCGAGGGCATCGGCTTGAGCAAAGGACTTTAGATAGGGAAGGCAGACAAAGGGGTGCAAACCGATTTGATATTCTGAGTGAGGAACTATCTACATACATCCTGCTACTTATATAGGTTAAGAAGCAAGATATGGAACAGGGTGGCGTAAGGAATGGAAAACAATAAGATATTCAAAACCACATGGAGGCATTGTCCACAGTGATAAAAAATAGAATAAGGAATGTAAGCAGGATTAGAATAATGGGGTATGGCTGAGAATGAGATAATAAAGTGGTAGGTGAGAATAGAACAATAGAGGATGACCGAAGATAAAACAATAGGGCAGTGGTCAGGATAATGAGTGGCCACCATATGTTCAGGGGAAAATGGGTGAGGGGATGGAAGGATAGTGAAGGACGAGACAGATAGGATAGGAGAAGAAACCTAGACGATGTACCAGATGTACCAACTGAGACGATGTGATAGTGAGAATAATATGGGTAGAGGATGGTTAGTTGGTCGGTATTACCGAGTGTACCGGAGCTTGGTACCAGGGTCTTGACAGATTCTTCATACCTTATTGTTCTCCATTCCTTGTGCCACCCTGTTCCACATCTCGCTTCTTAACCTATATAAGTAGCAAATGTATGTAGATGGTTCTTTGTTCTGGAAATCAACTAGGTTTATGCCTTCTTGTCCTCCCTCCTCCTGTCTAAAGTCCTTTACTTAGGCCAACACTCTCGGCACTCTCCTGGGTATCTCTTCTGTCCCAAATCAGTGGCATGCACAGAAAGTAGGGTGCAACGCATGAGCACATTGAAGCCAAGCCACTATGACCAGCCTGCAGGACTTGGCCACTTCCCACCAGCATCATGAAGCCAGCACTATTACTATAATGCTTGGCCCATGCATCGTCGGCAGTCCCGAAGCCTGACACCTATAATATAGAGCAACAATGTTCTCAAGACACTTCTTAGCTGTAATATAATTTTTTTTAGAATTTAATATACAAAATTTTGAGCTAAAATTAAGCTTGACTGAAATCTGTATCAAGGAAGTCTACTATACTGTACAGAGATGATGATAATAATGTGTAGATACATGGTGCACCTATGAGTGGGCCAAAATGGAGTGTGACATAAGCAATGGAGCAGGCTACATGTATGAAGTCCGAAGGCAAATGAGAACGGTCACAGACAGTGTGTGTGCAGTCAGAATGAAAAGGCTTGAATAAGGTGTACATATTGAGAATAGAAGTGAGAGTCATGTAATAGGGACAAGAATACCTTATAAATGATGAACATAGGTGATAGCAACACATGCAGATATGTTGTTATGGCCCATGCTGCCAATAATCCCACATAAAACCCCACAACCACCCACACCTTTTCCAAGACCTTTCCAACCACTCAAAGCCTGAATAACCACCTTCCGAATTCCGATGTATCAATCTGAGGTTCTGTGTTTCTGAACCTCCAAAGATTCCAAAGCCAAGGTTCCACTCCTTTAATAAATGACGTGCAGGATCATCGTGTACCTCACTCCCTTGTTTTTCATTCTATATTGCCCCTTGTACTCTCTTCCCCCCTTGTCTTTACTTGGCAAAGATAGTACAAAGACTAGATACATGTATATAAGTCACCAGTCAACTGGACTATTTGCCAGTATGAATATCAACTTAATTCTGCATCGCAGTTTCCGATTCAGTTCCAGTAAACTTTCTGATTTTTCTGAAATTAGGGACAGACGATCGAGGAGGGTGCAACACATAAGTTGAAGCCAAGTCCCTGCAACCTCAAACCACTCAAACTACCCTATACCGTAAACAGTCCTAGATGACCCGGTGCTTTCCATCTTTCTGCCTCTATCCCAATTCCGATTGTGAATCCATAACCTTTAGTCCCTCTGCCTCCAGAGTACGAACCCCCCTTCAGAAGTCATTCAGAACCTCTGGAAACCCTTCTGGAAGCCTCTAGCTAAGCACCAACATGCATATTTAACAGTATATTTGTACTCACACTCCTGATTGTCATAAAGCATGAGACCTATCACATGTTCACAAGCCCTATAGACAATCAACCTGGCATCTGCCCGTCGTGCATCCATCCCCCAAGAACTGTCTGCCCCTGGACCAAGTTTCCAGATGCCTCAGACCCCAGCACACCCTCTGGAACCTTCATCTGACTCTGGATTCTCAGACACAGACCAACACCTGCATCCAAATATGACCAACCCATTCCTCGTGAACCACCCCCTGGCGACTCGACAATTGTCACCCTCAGAGATGCAATCCAGTTCAGGACCATCCTCAACAGTGCCGTTAACCTCATCGGCACCACCCCCTTTCACATCTCCCCCCTACATACCACCACCCTTTGCATCTCCACCCATGGCACCACTGCCTGTAGCACCACTACCCATTACACGACCTGTTATACCTCCGCTCGCTGTACCACCCCCCATCGTCCAACCCCATGTCACACCACCTGCCACAGCACCACCACCTCCTGCACACCCAGGAGGGGCCCCCACCTTAGGACTCAATGCTGGCAAGCAACTTAGCCAGCCCCCACCAAGGTCTGGGATCTGGATACCTTTGACGGATCCAATTCGAGGAAACTACAAGCCTTCTTAGTGTAGTGTAGACTGAACTTTCGTGACTTCCCTAACACTTTTGACACCAACAGTGCCAAAGTAACCTATGTACTGTCGTACCTGACCAGTACCACCCTGGACTGGTTCAAACCAGTCCTTTCCACCCCCAACAAGCCAGACTGGCTCCATGACTATGAGGAGTTTGTGAATAAACTCAAAACCAACTTTGGCCCCCATGACCCGGAAGGAGAGGCTGAAGCAGACCTCAAGAACCTCTGCATGCACGATAATCAGTGCATCATGAAATATGTAGTTGAATTCAATCAACTAGCCACCCATGTCCACTGGGGCAATGCTGCACTTTGTTGCCAGTTCTACAACAGACTCCCCAGCAGGATCAAGGATGAGATCTCCAGAGTGGGAAAGCCCCATTCCCTACTTCAACTCCACCTCCTGTCCCAATCCATCGACGCCCACTACTGGGAGCAATGATCAGAAATTGCCAGAGAGCCCCCCTTTACCCGGAACTTCGACTGCCCCTATGACAGAGGGAGGACCCCCATGACCATGTATTTGGCCCCTAACACAGGCAATAAGACGGCCAATTCAGGCCAACCCACGACCCCATCCAGTGGCAGCAGGACTACCATGGATCTTTCATCCAAAATCGGAAAAGATGGAAAACTTACACCGCAAGAACAGCAATGCCACTTCGAACAAAACCTCTGCCTCTTCTGTGGCAGATCAGGCCACTCAGCCAAGGAATGCCCAAGATCCACCACCACAGTCACTAAAGGGCATGCAGCCTCTGTGACAGAGGAAGTCGAAGAAGAGTCCGAAACTTTAGACACTTCAGAAACCAAGGAATAAGAAGCTAGGCTCCCGACTCTGGCACCAGTTATTCGTGTTGAACACCAACTGTGCCCAAGGAAGTAAAACAAACAACACATCCAACCTTTTCAGGAATATGACCACCTGTGACCAATCATCAAAAAGATTTTGACCCATTTCTTCAGAAACACTCCAACCCTCCAAACTCCAACCCTCCAAACTCCAACCCTCCAAACTCCAAAACTCCAACCCTCCACACTCCAGCCCTCCAAACTCTGATCCTCTGAACTCTGTCAGAATTCTAGTTGCAAGGACACCATATGCTCACCTACTACAATCCATCGATCGACAGGGCATTGAGTACTACTCGTTTAGATTTGTCCTGACTGATTCTTGGTATCATGGAGCCAGTAGTTTTTACTCAGCACTCAATCTGACCCTCTGAAAAACTCTGCTCAGGAAGAACCCTAACCATCGCAGAATTCCATACCGTCCCTTAGACAAAACAGTTCTATGTGTAGATTCTCTTAGACTAGAACCCTTCTTGATAAAAATGTTAATATGAGCTAAACTATTAACATGGTTCAAACTGAGGCTCAAATTGCAGGACATCCCCCAAATCCCGATGACACCACCTGGAACCACCTCTTCAGTAAGACGCCCTGTCACAGGTGCCAAACCCTCTGCATCACACACTGGGACCACCTGTTCGATGGACCACCCTGCTCTGGGTGTCACATCTCCTGCACCATGTGCCGGACCCATTCCCCCGGGAGTTCTCTTCCTTTTAGAGGTGGCCTTCCCCATACCACATGCCAGAGTCGACCGACCCACCACTGCCTGACAACTCCAGACTAGACCACCACACCTCCACACACTTGTCGGACAATCCTGACCATCCATTTTAATAGCATTCTGCATCTTGGAGGCATCTGACAACCTCTTTAAGGCGGCACCGAGAGCAAAAATACCATCTCTGATTTCCTTCAGGATGTCATCATTTGCAGCACCCCCGTTCTTCAGAAGGGGAGGGACCAGTACTTCAACCTTCATTCTCTTCGAAGAGGATGCCTCAGGAACCTCTGTCTCCTCCCACCTCCTCTTTCTCAAGGATGCCCCTTTAACAACTGGCACCCTGCTGACCTCGCACCTCACCCTGCTCTTCTGACAGGGAACACAGGTCTTGACCAATGTGGTCCACATACAAGGTTCTCCACATTTGAGATACCTGTCACAGGGTTCCGACCTCAACAAAGGAGGAATCCCCAGATTGGCGACCGGGTACAAGTCAGGATGATGGTGAATTAACACCCAGCGACTAGACTCAAAGGGTCCAAGACCCACCTCTTTCCTGGTTGCCCACGCATCCTGAGCCACCTGATTTTTGAAGGCCTTTTGTGCCCCTGAAATCTGGGCACCCTGCTTGAGACATCTCCGATGCTTCCTCTCCACATCCCTCACAACAGTGCTTGTCCCAACCACAGGCATGATAGAGACATCCTCCTCACCCCCTGGATTATCCCCAGAAGACGAGTAGAAGGACTCTACATCTGAAGGGTCATCGCTATCTGAAGATTCTTCAGACTCGGTCTCCTGTCATGGAACATCCCCATCTTTGGACCCCAATAGGCCAATGAAACCCCCCCAAGATGGTAAATCCTCTGGATCTTTGGCCACCTGACTGGCCAGAAGGTCAAACTCTAGAGCCTTGGCATCACGCTCCATGGCTCAATCCTTCTCCTCCCTCCTCCTCCTCTGATCCACCCCCTTTGTTTTTCCCTCTGGCTTTTGGACTTTGCCCCTCCAATTTTTTCTGATCTTCTGGGTGGCCTCCAATTTCCACATCCCTTCCTCCTTCAACAAGCAAATCCATTCCGCACATTCGGCTTGGAAAGTGTGCACCTGCTCTGAAACTTCCGCTTCGATATCCTGTTCCAGTCTGGACATGGGTGGGGGCAGGAAAGGAACTCAGGGAGAAGAAAAAGACCCCTTATATATGCATTGGACGGGCGCTCGGAAAAAACACCTATTATATCCCAATACACCTAAAAAATATTCCCATGCTCTTCTCCGCTGAATTCACAGCAAGATTAAGCTTAGGACCTCGAGGGCTTGGTCCTAGTGGAGGGATACTGTTATGGCCTGTGCCACCAATAAACCCACATAAAACCCCATAACCACCCACACCTTTTCCAAGACCTTTCCGACAGCTCAAAGCCTAAATAACCACCTTCCGAATTCCGATGTATCAATCCGAGGTTCTGCATTTCTGAACCTCCGAAGATTCTGAAGCCAAGGTTTTGCTCCTTTGATAAACGACACATAGGATCATCACATACCTCAATCCCTTGTTTTTTGTTCTGTATTGTCCCTTGTACTCTCTTCCCCCCTTGTCTTTACTCAGAAAAGATAGTACAAAGACTAGATACATGTATATAAGTCACCAGTTGACTGGACTATTTGCCAGTATGAATATCGACTTAATTCTGCATCGTAGTTTCTGATTCAGTTCCGGGAAACTTTCCGACCTTTCTGAAATTAGGGACAGACGATCGAGGAGGGTGCAACACATAAGTTGAAGCCAAGTCCCTGCGACCTCAAACCACTCATACCACCCTATACTGTAAACAGTCCTAGACCCCCCGGTGCTTTCTGTCTTTCCGCCCCCATTCCAATTCCGATCATGAATCCGTGACCTTTAGTCCCTCCACCTCCAGAGTATGAACCCCCTTTTGGAAGTCATTCAGAACCTCTGGAAGCCTCTAGCTAAGCACCGACATGCAGATTTAACATGTGTGCAGTCAAAAATGGCGGTTATACTAGATGAGAATGATGTGCTGATAACAAGGGGATAAATGGAGTAAGAGCAAGACATGAACAATGAAAATGATTGCAGAAGTATGAGAAGACAATTTGAACTTGGTTTTTGCCCCTTTGAGATAAATGTATATGACATAGGAGGGCAGCAATGAACCAGAATGGTGGACAATAGGGATTACAGAGAGCAATATGGTATGGCAACAATGGGCAACAAGACACAAATGGTGAAGACAACAAAGCGGGCCCATAAATGGTGAAAACAATGGCAGATGAACTGGTCACAAGAGATGGCACATATGTGAGCAGACCATAAATAGCTAATACATGGAATGATTGCAAATGCACACAAGTAGATAGAGGAACTGACTTGGATGATATGCAGATTGTGTGATGCTACGTCTTTATTATCTTCTTTAACTTCAACATCTTTTCCTTGATCTTCTTCAGGCAATGTTTCTTCAACCAATTTCTCTCTCTCCCATGCCAAATGATAATGATGCAATGCAAATGACAAGCACTGGATTGAGTTGGAGAACATCTAAATGGCACAATCAAGATGCAAACAATGTGAATGTAGTGCATACAGCAATGGAATACAAAACGATGGAGACAGATTGCCACTTCAGTAATACTCATATGGCTTTATCAATTATAATCAGCTCAGCTTAATATATCAAATCTTCCTCCTCAAAAATTCCTCCTCAAATCATCTTCTTCAAAAACAATCACAATCGCATGATATGGCTCAATAGCTCATTTCAGCTTGACAATAGAACTCAGCTTGAAGATTCAAAACATTGTGGACTTTGATGCAAAGTCCCTCGACTCAGAATTACAATCATGAATGGGTCATGGATGTTGTGAATAGGTGTCAGGCCTCGGTACTACCAATGATATGGTCGGAACCGGCCAAGTCCTGCAGGCCAGTCGGGGTGGCTTGGCTTCAATGTAGTCGTGCATTGTGCCCTGCCTCCTGTGCATGCCACTAACTTGTAACAGAAAGGATACTCGGGAGGATGCCAAAGGTGTTGGCCTGAGTAAGGACTTCTGAACAGAAGGAGGAGAGTAAGGAGGCATAAACCTAATTGATACTCAGACTGAGGAACTATGTACATGCACTCGCTACTTACATATATAGGCTGAGAGGTGGAATGTGGAATAAGGGTGGCATAAGACATGGAGAAAAGAATAAGGTATGAAGACCATGTGGAGGTATTGTCCTCAGCAAACCAGAATAGAACAATATAAAAGTAAGACAATGAAATATGACCAATAATAAATGAGTGAGATTATGGGAAAGAATAGAACAATAAGGGGTGGCTGAGATATAAAACAATAGGGCTGCGAGTAAGTGGCAATGAATAGTGAATGTCCTGAGGGTAGGCAGGTAAGGGGAAGGACAGGGAGTGGAAGAATAATAGAGAATAGGAGGGTGGGGTAAGAATAATGAACCAGATGATGAACCGAGTGTACCGAGCCAAAACCGCACACCATGGGGGATGATATGGGTAAGGGTCGGTCGGTCGGTACTGCTGAGTAAGTCAGAGCATGGTATTGTGGTCATGACAATAGGTTATTGATGGTCATGAATCATTATATGGATGGCCGATCCATGTAGTTGTGATTGATAGAAAAGAGACAGAGTAAAAAGGGCCAAGCAACTCAGTCGGCTGATAAGAGCAAACTGAGACTCTTAATCTGTTATAAAATAATTTTTAGAATGATTTTAGAATAAAGGATTGTGAGGAAAACTGGGCTCATGAGTGGAGAGGATAAAAATTAATTCTTGTGTTGTTGTTATTACAGTTGGTTATTATACTACTTAAACATAAAAATACACAAGCATAGAAGGAAAATTCTTTCATGCATACATGTGTCATATATGATGCACACGAATGAAACAGTATGAGTCATGCATGAGCTAGAATGTCACAAGCAAATCATGAGTGATGATGGTCACAGGTGTGACTAATGTCACAAATCAGAAAATATGTGCACCAAGTCAAAGTATGGAGTAGTAAAAGTAAAACCAGAAAAATAATAAAATAAATCATACTAAATTTCCTAACACCATCCACAAGGAGATGGGCAGACTGAACATGTCAACCAGGAGCTAGAGCAGTATCTCTGAGTATTCATCAACAAATGACAAGACAACAGGGACAACCTCCTATCAATGGCTAAGTTCCAATACAATAACCATATACACTTGGCCACTCAGCAAACCCCATTCATGCTAGATACTGGACAACACCTTTACATGAGCTTCAAGTGCCACAAACCCAAATTGCATACCAAGATGGTCAATGAGTTCAGGTACCAAATGGAGAAGTTGTTGGAAGAAGCCAAGTCAGCTCTGGCAAAGGCCAAGGATGACATGGCTCAGTACTACAACCAATGATGAATGCCAGCACCTGAGTACCAAGTGAGAGACTGACTGAGTCTTTCTAGACACATCAGACATTTGAACAACTCAGTCATCCCAGAAACTAAGCCACCAATATCTTATGCCATTCCTCATCCAGAGGAGAGTAGGCAGACACTTATATTGACTCCAGCTCTCACGATCCCTATCTTACCTCAACCCACTCTTTAATATAGTGTTACATACCATTGCAATGGTTGGTGAATACATGTAACAAGTTGCTGTTTAAATAGTGCCCACAGACTAATGCCAGATAACCTGGCATAGTGGCCTTTTGGCCCAGTTGAAAGAACACATCACTGTGGGAATTTGATCGTAACATATAGTCAAGCTTGCCCCCTGTTATGAACTGCAACTCAGAATAATCTAATCATCCAGTCATCACCATTTCTAGGGGATTCTGACCACAGTGATCCCCAAGCCCATTCCCCAAACACCTTTCTGCAGCTCCTTTCAACAACCTGTGGTCCCCAAACCTGAGTCCCTTCCACGATTCCAAAAACCAAGGTTTCACATGTGAACAAAGTGAACCATAAGATCATCATGTACCTCGCCCCCTTGTTTTTTACCTCTCCATTGTCCCCTTGTCTTTCTCTTTCCCTTGTCCTTAATCGGCAATAGATAGTACAAGGATCAACTACATGTATATAAACCACCAGTAGGGAATGGCATGGGTCACCCACGGGTCAAATGTGGGTGACCCACACCCAACCCATGGGAAACCCAAACCCATCAACCCATGGGTTTCTTCCCATGGGTTGATGGATGTCGGGTGCATGCTGCACCCACACGCGCTGTATGCAGGTGTGACATACGACACAAACACACTGTATGCAGGCGCGACTTACGATATGAATGCACTGTATGCGCATGCAATGTATGACACAAACATGCCATACACATGTGTGTCATACATGTGAGTGTAAGGTACATTGGTGTCAGCACATGTGCATATGGTGCATCAGTGTTGGCATGTGTGCATATGGTGCATTCATGTTGGCGCATGCACGTATGGTGCATTTGTGTCGGCATGTGGGTGTACAGCACATTTGTGTCAGTGCGTGCACATATGGTGCATTCGTGTCAGCATGTGTGTGTATGGTGCATTCATGTCAGCGCATGCACATACGGTGCATTCGTGTTGGCGTGTGTGTGTGTACAGCGCATTTGTGTCAGCGCATGCACATACGGTGCATTTGTGTTAGCACATGTGCATGTGGCACATTGGTGTCGGCATGTTCATGTCATACGCATGCACATATGGCGCAGTCATGTCATACATGTGCACATGCGGTGCATGCATGTCATACACGTGTACATAGTTGAGGCGGTGGGTTGGGCTGGGTCACAGGTGCTCTTGGCTTGACCCACACCCAAACCCAAGGGCACCTGACCTGGTGACCCCTGCAGGTTACCCTGACCCATGCTATTCCCTGACCACTAGTCGACTGGACTATTCACCAGTACAAATATCAACTTAATCTGCATCGTAGTTTCCAATTCAGTTCTGGTAAACTTTCCAACAAACTCTCCAACTTTCTAAAATTAGAGACAGACAATCAAGGAGGGCGCAATACATAAGTTGAAGCCAAGTCCCTTCGACCTCAAAGAATCCATGATCTCTAATCCCTTCACCATCAGAGTCTCAACTCCCCTCATGAAAACCCTTCAAAAGCCTCTGGAAACCCTTCCAGAAGTATCTAGCTGAGCACCTGACACACAGATCTAACACCCCCACTCCCAAGATCCAATTCTGGGTAGACAATCCAGAACAACCCCCTGTCAGAACTAGTAGAGGGAGAGGAACATTATGAGGTGGAGAGGGTCCTAGATAGCCACCTGACACAGGGACAATTGTACTTCCTGGTAAAATGGGAAGGGTATGGTTACAAAGAGAACTTATGGGTGGCAGAGGAAGACAAGGCAGCACTGGCCAAGGTCTGAGAGTTCTATCAGTCATATCCAGGAGCACCCCAATGGATTTGGGAAATGGCCTTTGACTCTCTAATATTCCATGCTTCGAGGATGCAGTGCGCTAGAAGGGAAGGTAATGTCAGGGGATGACCCATCTTTCCCCCCCAAGTCAAGCACCAACAACTTAGCAGGTAGGCTAGCTGAGCCAGCCAAGTTTTTGGCCTGATGACTTGCTGACTCCAATGTCCTTGAGGCCCCTATATAGCAGGAGGCATACCTGTGGAAGAGAATGGTAGAGCATGAGATAAGGGAACCTGAGGATGTCAGCCCAGGTAGTAGATGAGCCAAGAGCCAAGAGAGTCTGAGTCACCCTTCCCTAAGTGTCAGGCCTCAGGAACTGACAAGCTTTGGGACTGCCGAGAGGTCATGCAGACAATGGCCAAGTCCTGCAGGCCAAGAGCAGTGGCATTGGTTTCAACATGCTCATGCATTGCACCCTACTTGCCGTGTGTGCTACCAATTTGCAACAGATGGATACTTGGGAGGATGCTGATGATGCCAGCTCAAGTCAAGGACTTAACAGAAGGGAAGAAGGTAGAAGGTCCTAAGCCTTGTCGATACCCAGAATGAGGAAATATGTACATGCATGTCCTACTTATATAGGTTTAAGAAGCAACATGTGGAATAAGGAATATAAGACAACAAGGTATGCAGAGCATGTGGTTATTGTCCACAACGAGTAAAATTAGAATGAAGGAATGTAAAATGGGGATAGAACAATAAAGGATAGAATAATAGAAGTGTGGCCAAGGATAGGACAATAGGAAGCGACCGACTATAAAACAATGTAGCCATGCCCAAGGATAATTCAAGGATAGGAAGTCCCTGTTAGGGCAACCCTCTTACAGCCCCGAGGTATATCTCGGAGGCGAGCTAAGCAGGGGGAATCCAAAGTTATTTAATTATTTACTACCTAAATACATGTGGAGTCCTCACCTAAGCAGGGGGAATCCAAAGAGGAAAGTCTCAGGATCCCGCTGCTGGTGAGCCCCTTTTATACCCTTTATATGGGTGGTCTGTGCACTAGCTTACAAATCAATACATCGGAGTTTGTAGAGCCAATCTCCTGGTACTAGGTCTGAGGCTCGGGTATTTGCTCCGAGTTCTAGTCATCATGTGTTAAGACCTTTTCTGTCTCCACTCGGTGGTTTCTGGGCCTTTTAGCCTCGGAGTTGGTCGGAGTTTGAAGTCGGACTTCGGACCTGTATCAGGCCTCGGAGCTGATCGGAGTTTGAAATGGAACCTCGGAGTTGGATCGGAGTTTAGAGAGGGTCATCCCCTGACATCACCCCCCCTTCTAGAGTGCTGCGTCCTCGTGGCACGGAATGATAGAGATTCGAAGGCCATTCTTTGGATTCTCCGAGGTGCTCCTGGGTGTTGTAGGTAGAACTCTTGAATTTTAGTGGGCGCATTCATGTCCTCTTCCTTCACCCATGTATTTTCCTCATATCCATACCCCTGCCATTTGACTAAGAAGTAGAGCCCTCCTCGCATCAAGTGGCTATCCAACACTTTTTCTACCTCATAATGTTCCTCTCCTTCTATTAGTTCCGGTGGTGGAGGTGGTTCGGACTTCCGTCCTTGGATCGGATCCTCGGGGGCTGGAAGGAGTTTGACCACATTG
>QLPI01001400.1:0-24662 GCA_003314275.1 Chroogomphus rutilus
CGCTCCTAAAATCATGGAAATATTATCGTAGGTTCCTCATGATGTATATAACTTCAGTATGATGTTGCGTCCTGATCTGGGGATAGCTGGGGGAGATATTGCAGTGTGAATGTTGAATATATGTATAAAGTGACTCAATAGCCCCTGGTTCTAACATGATCATGATCCATTGGAACCAATATCCATGGGAGAATTCTGACAATTTTCGACCATGACATTCTTAAAGATTGGTATCAGGATATTGAAACCGATACAGAGAGCAGCCACCACCAACGTATTATGTTGATGTCTGGTTGAGAAATGGCATGGCGGAGGACAATGGTGGGGGCATGCAAGCACAGCTTTTCAAATTTGAAGTTCAAATGTTCCCCAGGTGCGTATTGACCATTGTACTTTATGAGAAAATTGGTGGGAGTGATGCTCTTTTTCCTGCCATTGAAGAACGCTTTCTCACGATGCCAGAGCTAGGTATAAGCAAGACAAGGTTATGTATGAAATATGACCTGTAGAGCAGGACAAGAAAACATTAGTGTTCGTATCGACATGGTGGTAATCATATAATTATGACAATCAAAAAGCTGAGGTGGGGGGAGTGTTGATGATAGCGAGCGATGCTCATGTAATATCTTTCTTTTTATCCTAACTCTGGTTGGGTAGATTAGTCATGACAGGTGTACAAGTGTCTCATTCTCTTGAGACGTATGTGAGATAATATATGGACAGTGTGGGAGATATGGATTAGACAGAAGGTTCGTTGAGAAACTTGCCTATATCCTATGTCGGGTAGCTGTTGAATGTTGAATGGTGGACGTTAAAGCAGGAACTGTATATGACAAGATTAAGACCCTGGAGTGTAGAGTAAAGATCTATAGAGACTTTTCTGTCAATTTAGGCAGACCACAACAATAAACTTGAATTTTCCTCATTTCAGACTGATAGACCAAAGTAGAGTGTGATCCCAATTTGTTTTTACAGGACATCTATATTAAAAAGTTAGGGAGTTTCAAAGTGCTATTGCGTCTCCACCTCATTAGCACCATAACCCTGAAATTTGGGTCAGTATGAAAGGTGCAATCTATTGTTTCATGCGTACTTCCGTGTTGACGCCGCGCTTCAAGTACCTGGCACCAGCGAAATGGCAAGATCGACAACGTTACCAAATCGCTCCTGCAAACTTGTGTCCGTAGTACATACAACTCCCCGCACTCATCGCACTCACAATTCGACCGACTCTACGGTTCCCTGCACCCACGAGTGTTGTGCACTCAGTTCACCGCTTGCGACCCCTGCTACGATTCCCCGCACTCACAAGTCGACCGCCTTCACGTTGCACAGTTAATTTCTCTGCGCACATTGAAACGCATATTCTCTCTGTCTTGACCGAATAGGTACGCACCCACCTGATACACATCGTTCGACCACCGTTGCGCACCACCATGCGGACAAACAATCGAGTGTAACTCACCGTTAACCGACATGTTTTGACAAACGCATGTCGTCGCCGCTGCCGCCATAGCTTGCGCATATATATGGTGAGTTCTGCCATGTCCCAAGGCCGCGGGAATTGATTATGAGACTCACCGTTAACCACGACGCAGGTTACACACCGACAACTCACTTTGTCGATTGTCAAACGCACGCTTCCATGTCACTGCGACCCCTGACGCTCAACAAAAAGTGGCATATCAGACGGTGCGAGAAACTTGAACCGCCGATTACCAAAGAACCAGTGACGCTCAATTTGTAGCCATGGAAACAAACCAGTGTTCACTGGTCAATTTAAACGATCTCATCCTAGTGGTTCGTGATAGATGTCTGACAGAGTAAATTAAACACAGCTTCATCGATCGGTGGGCACACGACCATGTTGTTTTCGATGACAAGGTTTTCTCGATAGTAAGCTCAACCGAGCACATACCGTGGGATTGGTCGACGCCAGCACACGAGCGCGAATCAGAAACATAGTCCGGTGTTGGGTACGAGCGCGAATCAGATACATAGTCCGGTGTTGGGCCTGGGCGAGAGCCTGCTGGGTGAGTGGAGGAGACTCTACACGGCACGCATCGTAAAGCGCATCGAAAAGCGCTACAGACTTGCAGCGCCGGGACACGAGCTCGAACCACCCCCGTTCAAACGCAGCTTTCCCCATTCACAGAGGGCATGATGGTGCGCGCGCCATGCACGCGCCTCGGCTACATCGCCTTCTGGACCAGTTGGACCTTGCCCACCAGGTGCCATGTCCAGCAACCTTAAACCCCTCCGCTGTACCTGGCCTCGCTTACTTTGACCCTCTCTCCCCCTGCATGCACTCGTACGTTGCCACGTCGACAGCCAAGAAAGCATTCATCTCGCTCGGCGCGTTTCGCACCCCGCGTAAATCTAGCAAGAACAGGAACTTCCGCATCGTTACTAAGTTCCAATCTCTAAACTCATGCAAGAAACAACCTCAAACCTCTTTCAAGAACACCCTATTGGACAAAACCAAAATAGAAATCGCTCAACAGGTATCAACCCTTTCCTCCAATCCCCGATAAACAGTGCGATATCACTCGGCGCAAGATGCTTGAGGTGAATGCATGTCTCAGCTCCGGTCAAGAAAATGAGATATATACACTATATGCATAGAACAAATGTATAGTCAGTCAGACCAAGATTAACCATAACATGGAGAAGTTACTTAAAACCAACGTGGTGATGTTCCAATTGATTGATGAAACTGTTGTTTGGCTGACTCCTTCAGACATCTATCACGAACCACTAGGATGAGGTGAGTTGAATTGACCGGTGAACTCAGGCATTCGGCTATGGCTAGGGATTGAGTGCCACTGGTTTGTTAGTAGCAGACGGTTCAAGCTTCTCGCGCCGTCTAATGTTTCATTTTTGATGATCGTTAGGGGAAGGCGTCCGTACACATTCAGGGAATCCTATCCTGAATTCTTACAACACCCTATTCCCGAACGTGGTTCAAGGTTATTGGGTTGAGATTGGAGCTCTGGCACGACGCAGAAGAATCGCTGTTCGTTGTAAGGCCATTCAAGTACTTGATATCATGTTTCATGAATGGCGTCCATCGCGTTTCTGCCTCTATATATCATTTATCATCAAGCGAGACCGTGCCAGGAACACTATCCACATGGGTTGCAATAACATCCATTCCTTTCACCGAGCCATGACTCTCATAAAGGTTGGACTTTTTGCCTCTGTCCATCAGCCTCTTATTCCAACACACGATCCGGTCCATCTCAACATTCACTCACCAGATGTCCTCTCAAGGGAGTAATCGAGTCTTAATCCAACAGCAGACAGATTTGTGAGTACCCTAAACTCTTCGGTTTCGAGGAAATTTATGATCCAGACAGTTTGGCTCAGAACTATTCTTCGATTGCTGGGTTGAGTAAGCTCAGTAGTAATTATATGTGGACCTCGTTGTGATCTCACTATTTGAAATAGCACTCGTGGTTTATGACACACTCCTCACATTCCATTATGAGAGAAAACATATCTGGAGGAAGAAGCTGAGATTAGGATCAGTCCTGTATATTTTGGCTCGCTATCCAGGGGTCATCTACTTCGTGTTTCTCTTAATAACTGTCATTTTCATCCCAAATATATCCATCAAGGTGAGTAGTTCTATTTCATGGATCTGAGAGAGTTCACACTGATATGAGTCTAGTAAGACTCTCATGATGTTGAACACAGAATCTAATTTCAACACAGTGCATGTAATGACTTGGGTCACTTGGCTGATAGTATTGTTATTCTACCCCTTCTTGGAATCCAAGGTGACAATGGCTCTAATTTTCCATTCAAATATTTATTTATCTATTCTGCGAGGGCTTTTAATGGCACGGGCATATGCCGTCTCGAAGCTTAAGAGACTGGCTGCTTTGGTGCTTGGTCTTTTATTTATTGGCGTTATTGGGTGTTTCTTGGTATGTAATGTATGCTCTCACTTTGTGATGACTAATGAAACTTGATCTGTACTCCATAGTTTATTGCAAAAATAAACAGCTGTGCACCCACTGAGCTGGACCTGAACAAGATTAACTTGTGAGTTATGTTGATTGTATTCATTCACATCACATGTCTATTCACATGATTTTCAGAAGTGAAGGTTCCTTTGTTTCAATTCTGTGTTGCTGCTTATACATTGTCTAGTGAGCGCAATTCAGGATGTGTTGATTATCCTTTTCGACACAGTCGTCGTTGCAGTGACGCTTTCCAATTCCCTGGGAACCTTGAGGGAGTTAAGAGAGTTGAGAGAATTGCACACCAAGTCACTAACTCAGGTGTTCGTTGAACAAAGTATGTTTCTCAGTGGTATAATACATTATGGCTAATTATTATAAAGGTGTCCTACGATATGGGTATATAAATCAATTTCTATCCCAAATCCGCATCTAATCCACAGTCAGGTTTGTGCTCACAGTAACCTTAACATCAACCATCCTAAACAAGGTATTTTTCAATACAATCTTGCATAAAGTTGCCTTAGTAGTGATTATGACAGGTCTTAAGAGTAAATGATTCACTGGATATGACTGGTGCAAATGACAAATTAATAAAATGTCAATAGCCTACTCTTGCCGAGATTCTTAGCTCTCTACAGGACAGGTAAGAGCCCTGAAATACGACTATTTGAGTGACTTGGCTGATACCTCATATAGCCTGTCTACCATTATCATCTGCCGAATTCATTTGGAACTCCAAAAGAAGCATTCCCATCCTAATAGCACCACCCACTCTTCCCCTCATCCGATTGGCAGCTTCCATGCAGCTACACGGCGGATGCATAATGCCATTATGGACGAATTCGGTGATCGGAACATCACCGAGTCAATCGACACTGGGTTCCCTTCGTCGAATGAAATTGAGCTCGAGGATCTCCCCGCTTCCGACACTGATAGGATTGACCTCGATGAGTATCCATGGGCCGGGAGGAGTTTGGGAGAGATAGAGAACATGGCTCCAGCTGGATCGCAAAATGCAGGTATGGTTTATTCGTTATATCAGCTGTGGTGGGTTGTTCCAGTTCTCTGTGATGATTCAATTTTGTTTGCAGATGCCGTTGAAACAATATAGAGATTGAAAAGGGCATAGAGGTTCATATATTGGGGAACCAGAACTAGTATGATGGTATTCACTGGTAGCTCAGGATGTCGTCTTAGAATATATTTAATTATGATTGTGCCGACGGATCATTTGGTTGTAGATAATTATTTGTCATTATACTGTGATTACTGTTATTTATGCTAAAGAAGTCACCGAATTTCATCTTATATAGGCTCTTTCTTAAGTTGATCAATTGGTTTGAGAATTTAATAAATACAAAAATGAGAACAAGGTATTTCTCTCACGGAATAAATCAAACGTGAGCTGGAGAAATAAGAAAAGCCGAAGCTTGTAAACCAAGCAACTCGTCAAGTTCCACATTATTGCACATGTGTTGTACAGTGACTTTTTTCACCCGAAGCAGGAACACAGTCACCAAGTCATCTCAGATAGTTTTCCCTTTTTCGATCGTTTTCATCTCTAGCGCGACATGGATGAGTCTACATTCCTGTTCTGGCATGATTGACAGTTGAGTGAAATGACATATGAACCTATATGAACATGTGAGAGAGGTACAGTGGTATATCTGGAAAGAGTGGACGATGTCCATTAGAAAGCAGGACCGCTGAGAAACTTATCCTGTATACTATGCGAAGTAGTTGAACGTTGAACGTGAAAGCAGGACCTGCAGATCAGACCTATGTATTATGTCATAGTAGTATTCAAGTTTGTATAAATCAGCTCCTCCTGAAGGTAAATTGCGTCATGGCCACGTCGACAGAGGCACATTAATCCCAAGAGAGTATTCATCGCGCCAGGCATGTTTCGAACCCCGCCTATATCCAACAATCTAACTTATTATGGTTAATTTTTGTTCCAATCACCATTCATTTTTTCCAAGGGCATAGCGTCTCTCGGTAATGACTGAGACATACATTGGTCTAGCTGCGCACCCTCTTAGCAGCTCAAGCTTTTCGCCCTGCGTGATATTGCACTTTTTGCTGGGGATATGGAGAAGGGTTGATACATGGTGAGCAAATCCTAATTTGTTTTTCAGAGAGGTTGTTTTCTTGCATGATGTTAGAGTTTGGAACTTAGACGCGGAAATTTCCTGCTCTTGTTATCATCTTACATAAATGACCTCTATTGCGATGCTACCTCTACATATCATCCAATGTACCACGGCAGAGATCCTGGCTTCGTTGGTAAATGTCCCTTGTTGAAATGTTGCCCCTAGAACCTATATCCAACGAAGTAACTTATTATGGCTAATCTTTGTCCCGCTCACTATTCATTTTTTTCTAAGCGCATAGCTTCTCTCGGTCGGGGCTGAGACATACATTGGTCTAACTGCGCATATCCTTAGCACCTCAAGCTTTTCGCACTGCGTGATATAGCACTGTTTGCTGGGGATTTGGAGAACGGTTGATACATGGTGAGCGAATGCTATGTGGGTTTTCAGAGAGGTTATTTTCTTGCATGATACTAGAGATTGGAACCTATTAACGACGCGGAAATTTCCTGCTCTTGTTATCATCTGACATAAATGACTTCTATTGCGATGCTATCTCTACATATCATCCAGTGTACCACAGCAGAGATCCTGGCTTCGTTGGTAAATGTCCCTTGTTGAAATGTTGCACCTACATATCCTCTAGTGTACCATGTCAGAGATACTGTCCTCGTTGAGAAGTGACCTCCATTACGACGCTTCCTCCACATATCTCCAGTGTCCCGCGCTAGAGATACTATCTCCGATGGGTGCAATGATGTCCATAGGTTTCACCTAGCCATGACTCTTATAAAGCTTGCACATTCTGCCTTTATCCATCAGGCTCTCATTCCAACACACGATCCCGTCCTTTTCAACTTTCACTCAGCAGATGTCCTCTCAAGGGAGTAATCCAGTCTTAATCCAGCAGGAGACCGATTTGTGAGTACCCTAAACTGTTCGGTTTCCAGGGAATTTATGATCCGGACAGTTTGGCTCAGAACTATTCGTCGATTGCTGCGTTGGGTAAGCTCAGTAGTAATTTTATGTGGACCTCGCTGTGATCTCACTATTTGAAATAGCAGTCTTGGTTTATGACACACTCCTCACATTCCGTTATGAGAGAAAACATATCTGGAGGAAGAAGTTGAGATTAGGATCAGTCCTGTATATTTTGGCTCGTTATGGAGCGTTCATCTACTCGATGTTGTTCGCAATAGTTAACATTTTCGTCCCAAATCTACCCATCAAGGTGAGTAGTTCTATGCCATGGATAACAAAGAGTTCACATTCATACGGGTCCAGTAAGGCTCTGATGATGTTTAACACAGAATCTAATGTCAACACAGTGCATGTAATGACTTAGCTCACCTTATTGATAGTATTTCTTTTCTACCCCTTTTTGGAATCCAAGGTGACAATGGCTCTAATTTTCCAGTCACAAATTTACTTATCTATTCTACCAGGGCTTTTAATGGCACGGGCATATGCCGTCTCGAAGATGAAGAGACTGATTACATTGGTGCTTGGTCTTTTACTTATTGGCATTATTGGGTGTTACTTGGTATATATTGCATGCTCTCACTTTGTGATGACTAATAAAACTTGTTCTGCACTGCATAGTTTATTGCAAAAATATACAACTGTGCACCAACTGATATAGACCTGAAAAAGTTTGCCTTGTGAGTTATGTTGATTGTATTCCTTCACATGTCTGTCTATTCACATGATTTTCAGAAGTGAAGCAGCCTTCGTTTCAATTCTGTTTCATGCTTATGCATCCTCTAGTGGACACTATTATAAGATTAAATTGACTATACGATAATCTCAGCGTTTGGACGTCAAACAACTATAATATATAATTTACCTATACGATAATCTACAGGAGCGTATAAGTAAGTAAAACATAAGTACTAAAATGCTAGTTAAATATCTTACCTCAGCGTTTGGACGTCAAACAACTGAGGAAGATGGGAATTGGTGTAGCTATTATATACTACTGCAGAACAATGGGTTATCAAAAAGGGGAGAACAAAAGAAAAGGATTCCTTTGTCCGCAAAAACTATTTGCGGCGAATAAAATATTGATATGCGGGGTGACACGGTTTGTCACAATGCAACGTCGTCATTTCCAACACTCCCCCTCAAACCGTGGACAGCCCCAGTTCTACTGCGAAGTGCTTTACCTTCGCGGATGGTAATGCCTTGGTAAGAGTGTCCGCCACCATATCCTCCGTTGGACAGTAAACCAGACGAACGGCGCCCTTCTCAACGATCCATCGTATAAAATGGTAACGTACGTCTATGTGTTTCGTTCGAGCGTGATACTGATGATCTTTTGCAAGCGCGATGGCCGACTGGTTATCGGAAAACATCGTAGTAGGGGATATCTTTTCATCAAACAATTGTTCGATGAGGGACCGGAGCCAAAGAGCTTCCTTTGCCGCATGGGCTGCCGCTACGTACTCGCTTTCCGTGGTAGACAGCGATATTATTGACTGACGCTTTGCACTCCAGGATACGGCTCCACCATTAATAATGAAGGCATACCCTGAGATTGCATGTCTATCCTCGGCCATACTACCGTCCGCGTCCGCATACCCAATCAGCTCTGTCTGAGCATGCCCGTAAGTAAGCCAGAGTTCTTTCGTACCCTTTAGATAGCTGAAGACTCTTTTTACGGCATTCCAATGCAATGGACCGAACTTTGATGAGTATCGTGACAGGGTTTGAACAGCAAAAGCGATATCTGGACGTGTTCCCAAAGCAGCATACATCAAAGATCCAACTGCTTCGCGATATGGAGTATCGCGCATTTGTGCCCACTCTGCCGTAGTCTTGGGGGTCTGGGCCATGGAAAGGAGTAAGCCCGCCTGCATAGGGGTTGTTGCTGGCTTAAGCTCGTCCAGGTTGAACCGACGAAGGATTGAGGTGATGTATGATCGCTGGGAAAGATGAATGGTACGTCTTTCCCGATCGTGTCTAACTTCTATGCCTAACAACCAGTGCAGCTCGCCAAGGTCAGTAATCTCTACATGTTCAGAGATCTTTGCTTTGAAATGACAAACGAGTTGTGTTGAAGAAGCTGCGACCGTGCAATCATCTACATGCACCAAGACAATCATGGACCCTTGGCTATTCCTCTTGAAGAACACTGCCTGGTCGACATCACATCTAGAAAATGCTAAATGGTGCGTCATTATCTCGACAAGCTTTTGGTACCATCGTCTCCCTGACTGCTTCAGCCCATATAGTGTTTTTCGAAGCCGACACACCTGTCCAGTGGAGTTCGGTGCATGGTACCCAGGGGGTTGAGCCATGTAGATTGTCTCTAGATCGGTAAGCTCTCCATTTAAATATGCGCCTTTGATATCGATCTGATGGATCTCCATGTCCTTTGCAGCAGCTAGTGCAAGTACAGTTCGGATTGAAGCAAGTTTAGCGACGGGAGCGAATGTGTCGAAGTAGTCAACACCTGGTACCTGGGAGAAGCCCTGGGCAACAAGCCGGGCCTTATAGCGTACTACATTTCCTGCCGCATCCTTTTTGGCACGGAAAACCCATTTTGAGCCTACGATATTTGCGTTCTCTGGTGGTGTGGTAAGTTCCCAAGTACCAGCTTCCTTGAGTAGTGCTAACTCTTCAATTATCCCCTTTTCCCATAGATTCCAGTCGGGGCGGCGTCTCGCCTCAGTAAGAGACCGGGGCTCTATAGCCTCAACTTCGCTCGTTTCAGCTACCAGTGCGTATTCGTCTAGCGCTTCCACTATCATCATCCATTCAGCTGATCCTTCTCCTTCCAGAACTTCATCCTGATTTGCAGCGGTAGGAAGCTGGATTCCAGGAGCTATAATGGGATCGGATGATCGGTAAGATGAGGTCCCATGTCCATCTAGGATGTCGTGGATGCGCTGACTAGGCTTGCGCACTCTTTTGACAGGTGCATCCTCAGGTTCAGATTCAGGCAGGCTGACAGTTTTGGTGCCGGTATGTGGGGGATCAATGATGTCAACATTTGGCACAGATGGAGTGGGAGCAATGGAGGGTGCGTCAGTTTTCGTTTCGATAAGCTCCCAATCCTCCCCCTCGAGACGAGAGACTGATGCAGAGCTGTTGTCAAAATGGATGTTGCGTTCCACAGTGACAGACTTCTTTTCCGGCCAGTAAATTCGGAAACCTTTACTCCTCTCATCAACCCCTATCCAGCGGCCTTCAGATACTCGACCGCCAAGCTTGTCGCCCCCTTCAGTGCGTACCCACACTCTTTCCCCCCATTCACGAACATGTTTAAGGTTCGGTTTATCTCCAAAAGCAGCTTCATGTGGGGTTTTGCCATCGACAGCCTTAGTTGTGGTACGATTCATCAGCCAGACAACATGCCGAGCCGCCTCGCCCCACAAGAACCTTGGAAGACCACTCGCGTGGAGCAGGGCTCGTACACGTTCAACAATCGTGCGGTTGCGACGTTCAGCAACGCCGTTTTGCTGGGGTGTGTCATGCACAGTAAGTTTCTGCGTGGTTCCTTTTGACTTCAAATAAACTGTAAATTCATTTCCCAGATATTCACCACCTCTGTCCGAGTGGAGTGTTTTGACACGAGCATTCAGCTGCATGTCACACCACTTCTCGTACTCTTTGTAGGCACTAAATGCCTCGTCTTTTGAGCGCAGCAGATAGAGGTGAGTTAAGCGTGTCATATCATCGGTGAACGTAATATAATAACGTTTCCCAGCTTTTGTGGCAACTGGAGCTGGTCCTCATAGATCACTGTGGACTTCGTGTCCAAATGTGGTGGCTCTCGTGCCATCCCTGATCTTCGGAAGCGGTTTCCGTGTGGCTTTCGCGTATACGCAGGATTCGCAGAAGAACAGCTCCCCTGACGGTGATGTTTCCAGCTTTACTCCAGTTACAAAACCCTTTGTAACTAATCTCTTGGCTATTTCAGGAGAAATATGACCCATTCTGCGATGGAATTTGTCCAAGGTAAGTACTTCCTCGGCTGAGTTTGCTATATCCTGCTCATGTGAAACGCGGTAGAGGCCATGTCCTGTTTTCAGGACCGTACCCACAAGCTGATCGTTTCGATCACGTATTACGCATTTGCCTTCTGCAAATGATACGTGGAAACCAGCATCGTCGAGCCGTCCGATCGATATGAGAGTATACCCGACATCAGGTGAATACAAAACCTCAGTTAGATTAAGCTGAGATGTTGTAGCTCCATTTGGTATGTTGATTTTCATCTCACCCATCCCTACTGCGTTGAAATTCTTTCTGTTTGCAGCTCGGAAGGATTTTGGCGGTATGGGGGTATAACTTGTCACTGCGTCTCGGTATGGCGTTATGTGTCTTGTGCATCCGGAGTCATAGACTTCGGTTTGAGGTAAGTTCTCAGCCACGCTGTTGACCTCTGTGCATACTGCATGCGCATCCTCCTGGTCAACGCTGACAAGTGAACAGGTATCACTTCTGTCAGCAATGGTCAACTCCTCGGTCTCGCGATCATCTTCTGAGTCATCGCCGACTTCAGAAAACCAGTCGCCTGCACAGTTTTCCTCCAACTCGTATTCACAGCTCCTTAGCAGTTGCGGTAGCTCATCGTCCGAGTCATAATCGGCAAAGAAGGCGGCACCTTCTTCGTCATCGGATTCCACAGCTGCATTAGCAGAGCCCCCAGCTTTAGGTGAGTCTCTTTTCTTGTCATTTGTCGCTTTAGCAGGTTTGGGACACTTATTTTTGTAGTGTCCGGTGTCTCCGCAGTTCCAGCAGGTCCCCTTTGGCTTTCGCTCAAATCTCTTCCCTTTTCCGTTTCCGGATATGAACATCGCTTCATCTTTCTCCTCGCCTTTTCCGCTCGTATGCCCGGGACGACGAGACTTGTGAGCAGCATGTCTCTCGTATTCTTCAGTTACTAACATGATGAGCTCGTCAGGGTCTACAGTCTTGGTCTTACTGTAGAGCTTGGCGCCGGCTAGTAGGTTTGATGCGAAAGCAGAAAGGTGAGGGGGAAGGGATTTTATGATTGTAGACCGGTAATCTTTTTCCTCAATGTCCACACCGTATGTGGCTAACTCTTCCTTTTTGACACGTAGGCCGTCGAGAAACTCACGGACATTTCCTCTATCAGGGCACCTCATCTCCATGAAGTGCGAATGCAAGTCGGCCTGCGCAAATGCGCCCTTCGATGAGAACTCGGTTACTATGAGGTCCCAACGATCTTTCAGCAATGCCTTGCCATGTATGCGTATGAGGGTAGAGTCGGGGATTCGGTGAGTAAGAAGAGCCTTCGCTGTATGTTCATCTTTGACCCATTTTGTGAGGGCTTCCTCCTCGTCGGTTGTAGGTGGAGCGCTAACAGTTGGCTGAGTCGCGGTGCCATCGAAATGCCCCCACAGGCCTTTGGCCTCAACAGCATCCTGGAAGCGCATCGAAAATGCGGTCCAGTTGAGACCGTTGGCTAGGAGTTTCGGGACAGAGGAAGGAAGGATGTCGGTTGTAGTGAGAGTGGACATGTTTAAGGAAAGAGCAGTGGAGAGCGAGTGGGATTGTATGCGGGGCCCAATAACCTATAAGATTAAATTGACTATACGATAATCTCAGCGTTTGGACGTCAAACAACTATAATATATAATTTACCTATACGATAATCTACAGGAGCGTATAAGTAAGTAAAACATAAGTACTAAAATGCTAGTTAAATATCTTACCTCAGCGTTTGGACGTCAAACAACTGAGGAAGATGGGAATTGGTGTAGCTATTATATACTACTGCAGAACAATGGGTTATCAAAAAGGGGAGAACAAAAGAAAAGGATTCCTTTGTCCGCAAAAACTATTTGCGGCGAATAAAATATTGATATGCGGGGTGACACGGTTTGTCACAATGCAACGTCGTCATTTCCAACAACTATTGAGAATACAATACTCATCCTTTTCGACACAGTTGTCATTGCAGTGACGCTTGCCAATTCCCTGGGAACCTTGAGGCAGTTAAGAGAGTTGAGAGAATTGCACACTAAGTCACTAACTCAGGTGTTCGTTGAGCAAAGTATGTTTCTCAATGGGATAATACATTGTGGCTAATTATTATCAAGGTGTGCTACGATATGGGTATCTAATTTTTAATTGTTATTCCAAATCCCCATCTAATTCACAGTCAGGTTTGTGCTCACAGTCACCTTAACAACAACGATCATAAACCAGGTATTTCTCAAGAAACTCCTGCATAAAGTTGGCTGAGTAGTGATTATGACAGGTCTTAAGAGTAAATTATTCATTGGATATCACTGGTTCAAATAACAAATTAATAACATGTCAATAGATTACTATTGCCAACATTCTTACTCCTCTGCAGGAGAGGTAAGAGCCTTGAAATACAACTATTTGGCTGACTTGACTGATACCTCATATAGCCTATCTATCATTATCATCTGTCGAATTCATTTGGACCTCCAAGAGAAGCATTCCCATCCTAATGGTACCACCCACCCTTCCCCTCATCCCATTGGCAGCTTCCATGCAGCTACACGACGGATGCATAATGCCATTATGGACGAATTCGGTGACAGGAACATCACCGAGTCAATTGATCCTGCATTCCCCTCTTCGAATGAAATTGAGCTCGATGATATCCCCGCATCCAATACAGATAGGATTGACCTCGATGAGTATCCATGGGCCGGGAGGAGTTTGGAAGAGATAGAGACCATGGCTCCAGGGGGATCGCAAAGTTTGGGTAAGCTTTATTCATTATTTCAGCTGTGGTGGGTTGTTCCAGTTCTCTGTGATGATTCAATTTTGTTTACAGATGCCGCTGAAACAAATTGAGATTGAAAAGGACATCGACGTTCATATATTGGGGAATCATATGATAGTATTCACCGCGAGCTCAGGATGTCGTCCTAGAATATATATAATTATTGTTGTGCCGAGTGATCATTTCATGTAGATGGTTGTTTGTGATTACACTGTGATTACTTTAATTTATACTAAAGAAGTCACCGAATTTTATCTTACAGTATGTAGGCTCTTTCTTAACGCGATCAATTGGTCCGAGAGTTCAATAAATACAGAAATTAGCAAACAGATGCTAAATGATTCTTACGCACTCAATCTAGCCTCAGCTGGAGTAACAGGGAGAGCCATGGGCTTGTAATTCAACCAAGTCGTCAAGTTGTACATTGTTGTAAATGTGATTTTTTCACCCAAAGCAGTAACACCGTCACCATGTCACCCTTAGTAATATTTTTTCCATTGTTTTCGCTTTTTTTAGCACGACTTGTACAAGTCTACATTGCCGTTTGGCACTTCGAAACATCAATTTCACTCCTCTTTAAGCTTGGTTGCTGTGCAATGCATGCCGACTTCTGACACCCTGTTTCACCATAGTTACGTCATCGTGTTGGTTGCTATTGCGATCTCCAGCTCTCCATCAACCTTCTCGGAGATTTCCCTCTTCCAATCCCCATAACCCCACACGCATACTCAGATAGAGGATATATCACTAAGAAATTGAGGTTTCGAGGATAAACCCGCGATCGAGGCTATTAAATTCAAACATCAAGATATCTTAATGTGAAACCCCAAAGACGCGAATCTGAAATATGCACCAAATATTATGCACTACTCATTTGACAGTTTTCCCCAGGATAGAAATGGATGGGCTTGCATCCTACGTATACTCATAGTACTAGAACAGATCCATATCTCTCATTCAAGCTATTGTTCTCAGAATCTCAAGACTCGTCTGAGCTGAAATCTCAATAACAGGCGCAGAGGCTTTATTCCGGTCGGGGCGTTCCATTCTTCAAGTTTCATGGTCAAAATAACGGTGAGTAGCATTTGTGTCGTCACCTGCCTGATATCACTCCCCACAAATAATATTGGCAATCGCTTGGGATATTGAGGACACTCTAAAGAACGAAATTGAATTATTTAAATTCAAACAAGGTTGAAGCGTCACGATCACGCCCGAGGATGAGCCCACTCGATACCTTTCCCCGACTCACGATCACCCATTTTGTCGCCTCCTCGTCTATCCCACAACTAAGGCTAAGAAGTAGACCTGGTTATGATCCATTGGTACCAATTTCCACGGGAGAATTCTGACAATTTTGACCATGACATTTTTAAAGATCGGTATCATGACATTGAAACCGATTCCGAGAGAAGCCAGCACCCAAGTATTATGTTGATGTCTGGTTGAGAAATGGTATGGCGGAGGACAATGGTGGGGGCTTGCAAGTACAGGTTTCAAATTTGATGTTCAAGCATCACCCGGGTGCGTATTGACCATTATGTTTTATGAGAAATTGATGGGAGCGGTGCTCTTTTTCCTGCCATTGAAGAACACTTACTCACGATGCCAGAGATAGGTATAAGCAAGACAGGGTTGTGTATAAAAGATAAACTGTAGATCAGGACAAAGAAAACATAAGTATTCATATCGACATTGTTGTAATCATATGATAATGACGACCAACAACGTGAGGAGGGTGGGGTGTTGAGGACTGCGAGCGATCCTCATGTAATATCTTTCTTTTTATCCTAACTCTGGTTGGGTAGATTATTCATGACAGGTGTACAAGTGTCTCATTCTCTTGAGACATGTATCAGAGGTATAGTAATATATATGGACAGAGCGGGAGATATGGATTAGAAAGGAGTTTCATTGAGAAACTTGCCCTATATCCTATGTGGGGTAGTTGTTGAATGTTGAATGTTGGAAGTTAAAGCAGGAACTCTATATGACAAGATTAAGAGCCTGGAGTGTAGAGTAAAGATTTATAGAGACTTTTCTGTCAATTTAGGGAGACCACAACAATAAAGTTGAATTTTCCTCATTTCAGACTGATAGACAAAAGCAAAGTGTGATTCCAATTTGTTTTTACAATACATCTATATTAAAAGGTTAGGGAGTTTCAAAGTGCTATTCCATCTCCACCTCATTAGCGACATAATCCTGAAATTCGGATCAGTATGAAAGCTGGAATCTATTGGTTCATGCGTTCTCCCGCGTTGACACCAAGTTTCAAGTATCTGACACAAGCGAAATGGCAAGATCGACGACAACATTACCAAATTGCTCCTGCAAACTCGCGTCCGTAGTACATACAGTTCCCCGCACTCATCGCACTCACAAGTCGACCGACTCTACGGTTCCCTCCACCCACGAGTGTTGCTCACTCAGTTCACCGCTTGCGACGGCACCCACGATTCACAGCACTCACAAGTCCAGCGTCTTCACGTTGCTCAGTTAATTGCTCCACGCACATTGAAACACATATTCTCTCTGTCTTGACCGAATAGGTACGCACCCACCTAATACACATCGGTCGACCGCCGTTGTGCACGACCATGCCGACAAACAATCGAGTGTAACTCACCGTTAAACGACATGGATTGACAAACGCGTATCGTCGCCGTCGCTGCGCATTTATATTGTAGTTCTGCCATGTCCCAAGGCCACGGGAATAGATTATGAGACTCACCGTTAACCACGGCGCAGGTTACACACCCACAACTCACTTTGTCAATTGTCATACGCACGCTTCCATGTCGCTGTGACCCCTGACGCTCAACAAAAAATAGCACATCAGACGGTGTGAGAAATTTGAACCACCTATTACCAACGAACCAGTGTTCACTGGTCAATTTGAATCAGCTCATCATAGTTGTTCCGGATAGATGTCTGACAGTGCAAGTCAAATGACAGTTGCGTGAATCGGTCATGACCATGTTGGTTTTCGATGGCAAAATTTTTTAGATAGTAAGCTCAACCGAAAACATACCGTCAGATTGGTCTACACGCGTACACGAGCGCGAATCAGACACATATAGTGCGGTGTTGGGCCTGGGCGAGAACCTGCTGGGTGAGTGAAGGAGTCTCCACGCGGCGCGCGTCGAAAAGCGCTACAGTCTTGCAGCGCCAGGATACGACCTCCAACACCTTTCAAACGCCGCCCCATTGACAGGGGTCATGATAGTGCGCGAGGCTCGCCTACATCGCCTTCTGGACCGTTCGGGCATTGACCACCAGGCGTGTCATCTCCAGCAACCTCAGACCCCTCCGCTGTACGCGCCCGCTCTCACTTTGACCCTCCCGCCAGCTGCATGCACTCGCACGTTGCCACGTCGACACCCAATAAAGGATTCATCGCGCTGGGCGCGTTTCGAACCTCGCGTAAATCCAGCAAGAACAGGAAATGACGCATCGTTACTAATTTGCAATCTCTGACCTCATGCAAGAAAACAACATCAAATGGCTTTCGAGGACATCCTATTGGACAAAACCAAAATAGAAATCGCTCAACATGGATCAACCCTTTCTCTCAATCTTGAAAAAAAGGTGCGATATCGCCCTGCGCAAGATGCTTGAGGTGAATGCATCTCTCAGCTCCGGTCAAGAACATGAGATATATACACTATATGCATAGAACAAATTTATAGTCAGTCAGACCAATATTAACCATAACATGGAGAAGTTATTTAAAAGCTACGTGGTGATGTTCCAAATTGATTGATGAAACTGTTGTTTGGCTGACTCTTTCAGAGATCTATCACGAACCACTAGGATGAGGTGAGGTGAATTGACGGGTGAACTGACGTATGCGGGTATGGCTACGAATTGAGTGCCACTGGTTTGCTAGTAGCAGACGGTTCAAGCTTCTCGCGCCGTCTAATGTGTCATTTTTGTTGATCGTTAGGGGCAGTCGTCCGGACAAATTCAGGGAATCCTATCATGAATTCGTACAACAGCCTGTTCCCTAAGATGGTTTAATTTTGTTAGATTGAAATCGGAGCTCTGCCACTAGGTAGAAGAATCGCTGTTCGTTGGAAGGCTATTTCAAGTACTTGATATTATGTTCCATTAATCACTTCTATCGCGTTGCTGTCTCTTCTTCTCATTGACCATCCATTTACCATCAAGCGAAATCGTACCAGAGATATTATCTTGGTTTCACCAATATCTTTTCCCTTAGCCATGACTCTCATAAAGCTTCCACATTTTGGCTGTATGCATCAGCATCTCATTCCAACACACGATCCCCTCCTTCTCAACATTCACTCACAAGATGTCCTCTCAAGGGAGTAATCAAGTCTTAATCCAACAGGAAACAGATCTGTGAGTACCCTAAACTGTTCGGATTCGAGGAAATTTATGAGCCGGACAGTTTCGCTTACAACTATTCTTTGATTTCTGGGTTGAGTAAGCTCAGTAGTAATTTTATGTGGACCTCGTTGTGATCTCACATTTTGAAATAGCACTCTTGGTTTATGACACACTCCTCACGTTTCGTTATGAGAGAAAACATATCTGGGGGAAGAAGCTTAGATTAGGATCCGTCCTGTATATTTTGGCTCGCTATCCATCCGTCATCGTCTTGATGTTCCTCTCAATAATTAACATTTTCGTCCCAAATATATCCATCAAGGTGAGTATTTCTATGCAATGGATCACAAAGAGTTCACACTCATACCAGTCCAGTAAGACTCTGATGATTTTTAACACAGAATCTAATGCCAACACAGTGCATGTAACAACTTAGTTGACATTATTAGTAGTATTTCTTTTCTACCCCTTCTTGGAGTCCAAGGTGACAATGGCTCTAATTTTCCATTCGCAAATTTATTTATCTATTCTACCAGGGCTTTTAATGGCACGCGCATATGCCGTCTCGAAGCTTAAGAGACTGAGTGCGTTGGTGCTTAGTCTTTTAATTATTGGCATTATTGGTTCTTTCTTGGTATGCATTGCATGCTCCCACTTTGTGATGGATAATAACACTTGATTTGCACTGCATAGTTTTTTGCAAAAATAAACAACTGTGCACCAACTGAGATGACCCTGAAAAAGATGAACTTGTGAGTTATGTTTATTGGATTCCTTCACATGTCTATTCACATGATTTTCAGAAGTGAAGCTTCCTTTGTTTCAATTCTGTTTTATACTTATGCATTCTCTAGTGACAACTATTCAGGATGTGTTGATTATCCTTGTCGACACAGTCATCGTTGCAGTGACCCTTTCCAATTCCCTGAGAACTTTGAGGGAGTTAAGAGAGTTGAGAGAATTGCACACCAAGTCACTAACTCAGGTGTTCGTTGAGCAAAGTATGTTTTTCAGTGGTATGACACATTGTGGCTAATTATTATAAAGGTTTGCTACGATATGGGTACCTAATTTTTAATTGTTATTCCAAAACTGCATCTAATCCACAGTCAGGTTCGTTCTCACAGTAGCCTTAACAGCGATCATCCTAAACAAGGTATTTCTCAATCAAATATTGCATAAAGTCGTCTGAGTAGTGATTATGACAGGTCTTAAGAGTAAATGATTCATTGCATATGACTGATGAAAATAACGAATTAATAAAATGTCAATAGCCTTCTCTTGGAGGCATTCTTACACCTCTGCAGGACAGGCAAGAACCTGAAATATGACTATTTGGGTGACTTGACTGATACCTCATATAGCCTGTCTACCATTATCCTCTGTCGAATTCATTTGGACCTCCAAGAGAAGCATTCTCATCCTAATGGCACCACCCACTCTTCCCCTCATCCAATTGGCAGCTTCCATGCAGCTACACGACGGATGCATAATGCCATTATGGACGAATTCGGTGACCGGAACATCACCGAGTCAATTGACACTGGATTCCCCTCGTCGATTGAAAATGTGCTCGAGGATCTCCCCGCTTCCAATACAGATCGGATTGACCTCGATGAGTATCCATGGGCCGGGAGGAGTTTGGGAGAGATAGAGAACATGATAATGACGACCAGCAACCTGAGGGAGTGGGAGTGTTGAGGATAGCGAGCGATCCTCATGTAATATCTTTCTTTTTATCCTAACTCTGGCTGGGTATATTAGTCATGACAGGTGTACAAGTGTCACATTCCTTGAGACGTATGTGAGAGGTATAATAATATATCTGGACAGTGTGGGAGATATGGATTAGAAAGAAGGTTAGTTGAGAAACTTGTCTTATATCCTATGTGGGGGTAGCTGTTGAATGTTGAATGTTGGACGTTAAAGCAGGAACTGTATATGACACGATTAAGAGCCTGGAGTGTAGAGTAAAGATTTATAGAGACTTTTCTGTCAATTTAGGCAGACCACAACAATAAATTTGAATTTTCCTCATTTCAGACTGATAGACGAAAGCAAAGTGTGATCACAATTTGTTTTTATAGTATATCTATATTCAAAAGTGAGCGAGTTTCAAACTGCTATTCCGTCTCCACCTCATTAGCGACATTACCTTGAAATTCGGATCTGTGTGAAAGGTGCGATCCACGCTTCAACTACCTGGCACTAGCAAAATGGCGAGATCGACGACAACGTTTGCCAAATTGCTGCTGCAACCTCGCGTCCGTAGTACATACAATTCCCCACACTCATCGCACTCACAAGTCGACCGACTCTACGGTTCCCTGCACCCACGAGTGTTGCGCACTGAGTTCACCGCTTGCGATGGCCGCCACGATTCACCGCACTCACAAGTCGAGCGTCTTCACGTTGCGCAGTTAATTACTCCGCGCACATTGAAACACATTGGCTCTGTTTTGACCGAATAGGTACGCACCCACCTAATACACATCGGTCGACTACTGTTGTGCACGACCATGCCGACAAACAATCGAGAATAACTCACCGTCAACCGACATGGATTGACAAACGCGTATCGTCGCCGCTGCCGCCATCGCTTGCGCATATATATGGTGAGTTCTGCCATTTCCCAAGGCCGCGAAAATCGAGTATGAGACTCACCTTTAACCACGACGCAAATTACACACGGACAACTCACTTTGTCGATTGTAAAACGCACACTTCCATGTCACTGTGACCCCTGACGCTCAACAAAAAAAAAAAATAGCACATCAGACGGTGTGAGAAATTTGAACCGCCTATTACCAACGAACAATGTTCACTGGTCAATTTGAATCAGCTCATCCTAGTTGTTCCTGATAGATGTCTGAGAGAGTAAGTCAAATGACAGTTGCATCAATCGGTGGGCACATGACCATGTTGGTTTTCGATGGAAAAATTTTCTAGATAGTAAGCTCAACCGAGAACATACCGTCAGATTGGTCTACACGGGTACACGAGCGCGAATCAGACACATATAATGCGGTGTTCGAAAAGCGCGTCGAATAGCGCTACAGTCTTCCAGCGCCGGGGCATGACCTCAAACCCCTTTCAAACGCCGCTTCCCCAATTGAGAAAGGTCATGATAGTGCGATGGACCGTTCGGGCCTTGACCACCAGGCGTGTCATCTCCAGCAACCTCAGACCCTCCGCCGTACCCGCCCTAGCTCACTTTGACCTTCCCGCCCGCTGCATGCACTCGCACCTTGCCACGTCAACACCCAAGAAAGCATTCATCGCGCTCAGCTCGTTTCGAACCCCGCGTAAATCCAGAAAGAACAGGAAATTACACATCGTGACTAAGTTGCAATCTCTGAGCTCATGCAAGAAAACAACATCAAATGGCTTTCGAGGACACCCTATTGGACAAAACCAAAATAGAAATGGCTCAACATGTATCAACCCTTTCCCCCAATCCTCAACAAAAAGTGCGAAATCGCGCTGCGCAAGACGCTTGAGGTGAATGCATCTCTCAGCTCCGGTCAAGAAAATGAGATATATACACTATATGCATAGAACAAATCTATAGTCATTCTCACCAAGATTAACCATACATGGAGAATTTATTTAAAACCAACGTGGTGATTTTCCAATCGATTGATGAAACTGTTGTTTGGCTGACTCCTTCAGACATGTATCACGAACCAGGAGGATGGGGTGAGTTGAATTGACAGGTGAACTGAGATATGCGGCTATCGCTGCGGATTGAGTCCCACTGGTTTGTTAGTAGCAGACGGTTCAAGCTTCTCGCTCCGTCTAATGTTTCATTTTTGTTGACCATTAGGGGACGGCGTCCGTACACATTCAGGGAATCCTATCCTGGATTCGTACAACAGCCTGTTCCTGAAGATGGTTTAAGTTTGTTATTATGAGATCGGAGCTCTGACACGAGGGAGAAGACTCGCTGTTCGTTATAAGGCTATTTCAAGGACTTGATATCAAGTTTCTTGAATCACTTCTATCGCCCTGCCGTCTCTACCTATCATTGACCATCAAGCGAAATCGAAGCAGAGATACTAGCTTGGTTTCACCAACATATTTTCCCTTTACCCAGCCATGACTCTCATAAAGCCTGCACATTCTGCCTCTATCCATCAGGCTCTCATTCCAATACACGATCCGGTCCTTCTCAACATTCACTCACAAGATGTCCTCTCCAGGAAGTAATCAAGTCTTAATCCAGCAGGAGACAGATTTGTGAGTACCCTAGACTGTTCGGTTTCGAGGAAATTTATGATCCGGACAGTTTGGCTAACGACTATTCTATGACTGCTGCGTTGAGTAAGCTCAGCAGTAATTTTATGTGGACCTCGTTGCGATCTCACTATTTGAAATAGCACTCTTGGTTTATGACACACTCCTCACGTTCGGTTATGAGAGAAAACATATCTGGAGGAAGAAGCTTAGATTAGGATCAGTCCTGTATATTCTGGCTCGCTATGCAGGGGTCATCTTCTTCATGTTCTTCTCAATAATTGACATTTTCGGTCAAAAAATATCCATCAAGGTGAGTAGTTCTGTGCCATGTATCACAAAGAATTGACATTCACACTGGTCCAGTAAGGCTCTTATGATCTTTAACACAGAATCTAATGTCAACACAGTGGATGTAATGACTTAGTTTACTTTAGTGATAGTATTTTTTTTCTACCCCTTCTTGGAATCCAAGGTGACAATGGCTCTAATTTTCCATTCACAGATTTCCTTATCTATTCTACCAGGGCTTTTAATGGCACGGGCATATGCCGTCTCGAAGCTTAAGAGACTGACTGCTTTGGTGCTTGGTCTTTTACTTATTGGCATTATTGGGTGTTGCTCGGTATGTTTTGCATGCTCTCACTTTGTGATGAATAATAAAACTTGTTCTGTACTGCATAGTTTATTGCAAAAATAAACAACTGTACAACAACTGAGATGGACCAGAACAAGATTAACTTGTGAGTTATGTTGGTGGTATTGATTCAAATCACTCGTCTATTCACATGGTTTTCAGAAGTGAAGATTTCGTGGTTGCAATTCTGTTTTATGCTGATTCATTCTCTAGTTACCACTATCGAGGATGCATTGCTAATCCTTTTTGACACAGTTGTTGTTGCAGTGACGCTTTCCAATTTCCTGAGACACATGAGGGAGTGGAGAGAGTGGAGAGAATTGCACACCAAGTCACTAACTCAGGTTTTCGTTGAGCAAAGTATGTTTCTCGGTGGTATAATACACTGTGGATAATTATGATAAAGGTGTGCTATGATATGGGTATGTAATTTTTAATTGTTATTCCAAATCCCCATCTAATATACAGTCAGGTTCGTGCTCACAGTAATCTTAACAGCAGCCATCACATCCAAGGTATTTCTCAATAAAATCCTGCATAAAGTTGGCTGAGTAGTAATTATGACAGGTCTTAAGAGTAAATGATTCATTGGATATAACTGGTGCAAATGACGAATTAATACAATGTCAATAGCCTACTCTTGGCGACATTCTTGTTCCTCTGCAGGACAGGTAAGAGCCCTCAAATCCGACTATTTGGGTGACATGAGTGATATATCATATAGCCTGTCTTCTCTTAATTACTGTGATGGGGGATAATGGTTGGTGGATGGACTAGCTACTGTAGTACAAATATCTGTAGCTAAGGGATGTGTAGTTAATTTTCTATGCGATTATATGCTCTTACACAGACGACGCACCGATCGTGTGTAAGCGCTGGTCCGAGGAGCTGGCGGCGATGTGACCGTAGGTCGTGTAGGTTGATTGTGGGTGATCCACAATAATAGAATGTGTTAATACAGACGTGAGCGCGATAGATAGTACCTATACAATTATCCCCGCTGGGTCCGCAGCCTTGAATGACGACGAGTGATGCTTTGACCCAATGCGGTTTGACATCACGTGAGTGCGTCGAGTAGATATCAAATATAAGTACGGGGGGTTTTCAGTATGAGAGACTGATTGTTATTCGTTGTAACTACTTTGTCTTTATACAAGTAGATCATGTAACTAGAATATGATCCGTGATTAACGGATTTTGTGGAGCATATGCAGGGTCGGCCCACTGTGGGCTGCCCCGATGGAATCTTCATAGAAATATGACACCTGTCAGTGGTGCCATTTGAATAGAACGACTTCCCCTTTGTTCCCTTCCTGTCTGCAACATTTATCGCCTCTCTGGGCTGTGTCTCGTGTCTCATTCTCCTGTTTCTCAGTCATCTGTCCTCGGTGACTGCATATATGCATCCCGGTTCCCTCAGTTCTTGTTCCTTTACATGTGAGTCTCTTCCCCTATGTTCCTTTTATCCCCTCCTATCTGTTTTCCCTTCGTCTCCTTCTGTATTCCATACATTTCGGCTCCTCTGGCCCCTGTATCTCCTGGTCATCTGGGCGCTTAGCATCTAAGTCGCCACCGGTTTGAGTCCCTCGCACGGTAACTACTAGTAAGTCCGTGTTCTTGTACTACTTTCCACT
>QLPI01001414.1:0-10576 GCA_003314275.1 Chroogomphus rutilus
GGTTGGCCTGACCCGTGCATTTCCCTAGTGATTGAAGAAGGAGGAATTTGGGATGGAAGTAAGTTTGGGATGATGTAGGGTCAGGATGGAGAGGAATTAAGGTTGGAATGGAGGGAACAGAGGGGTAAATGGAGGGAAATTTCAGGAGGGGATGTCTTTGAGAGGGAAGATTGCATAGTTCAAAAGGTTTCTAGCTAGTTGTCACCCCCTCCCCTTTTAGGTAGATGTCCCACCATCTAGTAAAAGTATCGGCTTCGAGCTGAGGACACCAGAAAAGAGTGGTGAGAGCATATAATGTGGGTATCCAGAACAGATTGTGGGGGATTATGGCTCCTTAGGTCTAGTCTACAAAAAGCACCCAATGGTGCCAGTATTTCTCTATTAATTTTCTTCTTTTATTTTCGCTTAATTTCGCTTTTTGTCACTAAAATTGTGGCTTAAAAATTAGTCTTTGGGTATCTAAATGTAGTATCCAATAGCCTCAAATTCATCATATTTTTCTCCTATTTTTCCTAATTTTTTCGAGGCTAAAAGCCCTTTATTTTGTTGAAGCCCAACTACAGTGTCCACATGAGTCCACAGACTCAGCTGAGTTTGCTAATCATTCCCAAAACCAGTAACAATTCAAACTCAGTGTGGAGTTTGAATTAGTTACCAAGTGCATAGGCACAATGCTGTGCCCATTGCAACAGCACTGCTTCATGGCTATGCTAGCTATTTTAGCACAGGTATGGGGCTATGCAAGGCTTGACATAGCCAGTGTAAATAGACCAAAATAATGTACATATATGGCATAAAAGCTGTGTACATGGTCTGTGCATGATCAAGGCTATGCAAGGAAATGACTCATAGTCAGGTACTGAAAGTTGATTGGCTAGGAACATTCTAGAATGTTCTACAACCTTCCATGTCCATTAATAGATAGAAGTTCTTGCCCTAGTGTAAATACAATATAAAAGGAGGACATACAGCCTCCCAAAAGGAACAATATACATCAGCTTCTATCCTACCAGTCTGTGTGACTTGTGTGACTCTTTTCTTAGTCATCTGTTGATTTTCCAGTGACAGGAATTAGTACAGCTGATTTTCCTGTATTAGTCTTAGTTAAGTAGTTGATTTTCCTGCTTGACACCAAGGGTGGGTGATTCTACAGGGTGAGATTGGCTATTGATTTTCTAGTCGATTACATTCTGCTTTAAGGGTTGATCTGCTCAGTTGATTTTCCTGACCAGAGATACTCTACAGTTAAGTGTTGTTGCCTCACAAGCAATACATTTGTCCTGTCTTTACCTCAGAGTGAATTAACTTGAATCTCAAGTCAATCCACTCACTTCCTCTAGCCTCTGAGTGCATTCCCTTCTTTAGGAATACTTGGACCCCGATAGTGTCCGTGAGCCTAATACAGACTTTGCAGACTATTAGTCTTTGCTGCTAAGAAACGCATTACAATCCAGTCGTCTTAACTTTGTCAAGTTATTACAGAGGGTTGTAACCAAGGTACAAATATTAAATTATTTCTGGAGTTGTGCTGCAGCAAAGTTTAGTATTCTCTTAGACTTGTTTATTCCACGGTCATAGAGATTGGAAGTGTTATTAACTTAACACCACAGTCTTGACAGGTTCCAAAATACAGATGGAGTGGAAAATGGACAAGAACAGATGAGAACAGATAGAAGAGACCTTGGACGAATGTGCCGAGTGGTGCCACTGACTGAGAGGTCCCAACTACAAAGCTTGCCAGCCTTTCTGGTATACAAGCATGCTCAAAGGCAGTGGCATTGATTGATGCTATTGGCAGTGCTTCCAGCAATGGAACAGGATCCTGGGTGAGGCTTTTGGAGCAGTGGCAAGTGCCGACTGGACTGAGGCCATCGGGATGCACCTAAAAGTGTTAGTGGCATGATGGAATGTAATACTGCCCAATACCCTGTTAATCAATGGATTATAGTGGGTGAGTGAGTTGTGACTGACTATTGCTGACCGACGGATCTAGTGACATGACAGATGGATGGGTGGACTGTGATTATCTGGATGGAGAATCTAGTGGACATGTCTATGTGGTTAGCAAGCAGTACTAGATCAAGAAGGGTTTTAAGAAAGAGAATAATCATAAAGGGGAATTTCAAATAAACTGTAAGCTGATGCTTATTGATCAAGCATGCCAAATAAGTTACTGCAAGGTTGCAAGAAAAATTTCTTTGAAGTGAATGGTTTCCGAATCTATACTGGTATTTGGTTGAAAATGCTGTGGTGTGGATTTGTCTTGACGGACATTTTTTATTTCCAGAAGTAAGATGATCCGATGAGGCTATGAGCAGATCCTGAATTGATTTAACAGTTAGAAGGGGTTATCGGGGAACCCGGTTCTGAATAAGAAGATAGAAAGGTCATTAAAGAGGTATCTTGTGGGATTATAATCGTAAGGAGTGATGGCACAGGAAGTAGTTTGATTCTGGAAATCCTGTCAGGCACCGGTATTGCTGACGATGTGTGGGCTGAGCACTGTAGTAATAGTGCCGACGTGTTTGTGCGTTGTGCCCTACTTGCCGTGTGTGCCACTGTATTTGCCACAGACAGGTACTCGAGTGGATGCTAATGATGCCGGCTCGAGTCGAGGACTTAACAGAAGGGAAGAAGGTAGAAGGGCATAAGCCTAGTCGATACCCAGAATGAAGCAGTATATACATCCATGTCCTACTTATATAGGTTAAGAAGTGACATGTGGAATAAGGAATGTGGGTGTTAAGTCCGCGTGTCAGGCGCTTAGCTAGTACTTCCGAAGGGGTTTTCCGGGCTAGTGCGAAGGTCCGTAACGGGGCCGAAGACCGAGATCGGGGTCGGGCGGATTACGGACGGGGATGGAGGCGCCGGGAGTTTAGGGTAGGTCGCGGAATAGATCAATCCGGTCACTGAGGTGTTCGAGGTCGAAGGGACTTGGCTTCAACTTATGTGTTGCGCCCTCCTCGATCGTCTGTCCCTAATTTCGGAGAGGAGAAGGAGAATCACCGGAGTGAGCTGGAAATGGGTGGACTAAGATGATATTCGTACTAGCGAACAGTCTAGTCGACTGAGAGACTATATACATGCGACTGTCTTGTACTATCTTTTGCCGGTAATAAAACAAGGGAAAAGGAAGTACAAGGGGGTCAATATAAAGGAGAGAACAAGGGAGCGAGGTACGCGATAGTCCTGCGCGTCGGTTATCAAAGTATTGAGTCTCGGTCGGGGACGGACTCGGAGGTGGTGTCTCGGACGCGACGGGATCGGAAACGGACAGTGGACTCTGGGTCGGACTTTGTCGGGAATGGAGATTACGGAAAACAGTCCTTCGTCCCTTCGGTCGGAAAGGTCTCGGAATAAGGAGGGGTGGTTGTGGGGGTTGTTGGAGGTATGGGCTATAACAGTGGGACAACAAGGTATGCAGAGCATGTGGTTATTGTCCACAACGAGTAAAATTAGACTAAGAAAGGTAAGGTGGGAATAAGACAATAAAGGACAGAATAATAGGACGTGCCCTAGTACAATAGGAAATGCCCGATTATAAAACAAGGCTATAACCGAGGATAACACAAGGGTAGGAAGTCCCGAGGTGAGGCGGACCGAGGAGTGAGGAGTAGGTGTGGGAATGAGGGGTGTGACCGATATGTGCGTTTGGCCGAGAACAACTTGTTGAATGGTTTGTACTTGGATACTAATGGAGTATTTTAGTCGGTACCGCCGAGTTATCGGATCCTCGGTACGTGTACTTGACACCCACTACTTCATTATTTTATTCTCACCCATACTCCATTATTCTAATCCCACTTACATTCCTTATTCTATTCTTGATCACTGTGGACAATGCCTCCATGTGGTTTTTTCATACCTTATTATTCTCCATTCCTTACACCACCCTGTTCCACATCTTGCTTCTTAACTATATAAGTAGTGGGATGTATGTAGATAGTTCCCCACTCAGAATATCAAATTGGTCTGCACCCCCTTGTCTGTCTCCCCTGTCTAAAGTCCTTTGCTCAAGCCGATGCCCTTGGCATCCTTATAAGACTCCCCTCCATCCAAATTAGTGGTATGCATGGAACAGCAGGGTGCAATGCATGAGCACGTTGAAGCCTAGCCACCCCAAAATGGTTTGCAGGACTTAACCGGTATCTTGGCATCACCAAATCCTAACAGTCACCCAGGTTATCCTCCTCTCGCTTGGGCCCATTAACTTGGGTAACCATAGGTATGTCATCTTCTTCCCTATCTGTGGTATCTAATGTTATACTCCCTTGATCTGAATCTGAATCCATTTTGACTTCCTTGAGAGCAGGTGGCTGCTTTGATGACATGCCACCAAGAAGGACACATATATCACCAAAACCTCCATCCCATATTTTTGCTGTCCAGTCCTGTTGCTTCTTTTTATTATGCTGTCGTGTCCGTATAGATTGGACTGTGCCTTTTTTCTTGTATGGTCCCTGTTGTTTAGTTTTGTCACTGTTTTGTGATCCAAACAATTTTGCCAATTGTTTTTTCCCTTTTGCAAGCCACTTCTCAAGGCCATTGAGGTCATGCACTGAGACATCATTGTCTACTGACAGCTGAGACAAAGTGGATGTTGATGAATTTTGGCTTTGTGAGAAATCTCCACTGAATAAAAGGCTTTGGGCTTCCTCCCTATCTGAATCAGGTTGCGCAATTTTCTACTTCTGTAGGGAAATTCTTGTCAACAATTCATCCTGAATAAATTAAAAGGTCAAACCTTGATGGCATAGGTCCCAAGGTTAGATACTGTCCAGCTTCTCTTGAGTTTAGGCATGTTCTAGTAGATTTTTGACAGCAACAGACACCCCAGACTGTCACTATTACTAGTGGGAATGACTTTCTATATATGGAATATTTCCTTATATAGGTGATTATGTCAGTGCAAAAATTTTGTGACCAAAAAATTTTTGACAGTGTCAGACTGCTTAAAAATATGATTATGAATTTTGGGAAGATGTTTGAAAGTTTGGATATACTACATTTGCAATAGTGATTTTTTTCAAAAAGTAAAACCAACACTATATACATATAGTTCTATGCCATTGATATGTGGTCTTAGAATAATTTGTTTGTCAATGTTGCCAGATCCTTGTGCAAAATGGTGGATGTCACACTTGAGTCATGTGACCATAGCAGAAACCATTTGTCTTCTACCTTATAAGCTCATATTCTTTAGTTTAAATATCAACTTTATTCTCAAGTCCCACATCTAGTTCTCTAGTAATTTTTTTAACTTAATACCTCCCTGTTGTAACATAGCATATTTTCATACCCACTAACTTGGTTCTCTATATCTGATCCCAATTCCAATTCATTCTCTGTTCAGGGGACAACCTATTTCAGATGCTGAATGCTGAATCAATTTTGAATCAGCAGCTTGCCCAAGCATGCACCAACAGCAGCTCCATATTAGGCCTCAGTAATGCTGAAGATGCTGGCAGGGAGTGGCCAAGTCCTGTAGGCCAAAAGTAGTGGCTTTGGCTTCCACATACTCATGCGTTGCACCCTACTTTCCATGCATGCTACCAATTTGAAACAGAAGGGATACTTGGGAGAGTGCCAAAGATGTCAGCCCGAGTAGAGGACTTAACAGAGGAAGGGAAGGTAAAGGGGCCTAAGCCTAGTCGATACCCAGAATGAGGAAGTATGTACATCCATGTGCTACTTATATAGGTTAAGAGATGAGATGTGGAATAAGGAATGAAGAACAATAAGATATTCAGAGCATGTGGGGTTATTGTCCACAATGATCAAGAATAGAATGAAGGAATGTAAACGAGAAAATACAATGCAAATAAGATAATAGGAATGTGGCCAAGAATAGGATAATAGGAAGTGACCGACTATAAAACAATAAGGTCATGGCCGAGGATAAAACAAGGACAGAATGTCCTGAGGTAAGGTGGGTCGAGGAATAAGGAGTGGATGGGGTGGGATTGATGGATGGTGAGTGAGGAATGGGTGGATGAGGGATGGGAATGAGGATTGTAGATGATGGATATGCCGAGCCAAGACCGGCATTCCAAGTAATTTCTATATGGCTTGGTCACTTGCACATGGACATAGACTGACTGCTTGGTTGGCATTGCTGAGTTACCAGAAACTCGGTACATGTACTTGACACTCCAGAAGCTCTAACTTACCTGAGGATTGTTAGACCATTTGGGCCCTCCAGGTAGCTAGGTATTTGTTAAGTCTGAAGTTGAGTCAGGTCCAAGCTGATGTAACTTGATCCGAGATCTTGTGTTCAAAGTCTCGGGGACTTGGCTTTAACTTATGTGTTGTGCCCTCCTCGATCATCAGTCCCTAATTTTGGAGGTTCAGAGATATAGAGCTTCAGAGTTCAGAGAACAAGTGAGTGGGAATACTAAGTTGATATTCAAACTAAGGTATAATACAGAAGTCTGGAGGTATTTTATACATTGCAGTCCTTATTATAACTAATTTCCATTGGCAAACACTTTGCTTTTGCAAAGCCTTCATCGATATAGCACCCTGTTGCCCCATAGTCTAGGAGTGCTTCAATTGTAAATCCCCATTTATCTGTCAGTGTTTCAATAGTAGTAGGTATCCTTACCGAAGCTTGGTTGATTCATCTGATCCACTGTTTCCTTCCCCTAACCTCCTTGACCACTTCCATCCCTTCCTCTCTTCTCATCCCTCATATGGCTTCCATTACTTCTGATGTCACCTCTCCTTTCCTTCTACTGTGTGTCCACTGCCTCAACACTTTCTGCCTCAACTTGTTGTCTTGGTACATCCTCTACAACACCCACTCTGCCGTTCCCTCTTTGGGTTTCTCCACCTCTTCTACCATCACCACCTTCTTTTCTTGCTTCCTGTTCTCTTTCTTTTCCTTCTTGACTTTCAAGGGTTGTTCTGGGACAATTTCTGGTTCAGGTTCTGCACTTTCTTCAACTGCTAGTGGGGTGAAGCAGTTTACAGATACAGTACCCAGGGCCAGGAGGATGTCCTTTTCACTGCTGCCCCTCCTGAAAATCCTCCTTCTTCAATATATCCAGCACCTCCATTTTCTCCTCTTTTTTCCACCCATCTATCATTGCTCTGACCTTCTGTATACCTTGAGGTTTGGGACAGTTTTGTGCTATGTGTCCTTGCTCTCTGCAGTTGAAGCACGTTACCATCCTTACTGGCTTCTCTTGAGCCTTATCAATCTCCATGGGTTGTGGTCCCAAAGTAGGTGGGGAAGCAAGTGGTTGAGCTGGAGTAGATTGTGGGTTCCTTGAAGTCTGCCATGTCCCTGGCCCTATGGTCCCTCTCTTTGTCGCTTGTTATTCACACAACTGGCTGTCAAAATGGAGGGCATATGACTTCCACTTGTCATATGTTATTGGAATGGTCTCCAGTGTGTAAATTCATTCTACCACCTGTGGGAATAGGTTTCTCTTGAGCAAGGCAGCATATCCTTTATCATTATACCCTGCCTGGGATCTGTGTTCCCCAAACTTCACAAAGAACTCTGTTGCTGGCCTTTCTCCTTGTCTCAGCTGCTCCAGCTTTTATTGAGCCATTTCTTTCTTATTTGGGTCATGGAATGTTATCAGCAACTCAGTACGGAATTCCTCCCAACTTTGGTAGCTGCATGTTCCTGCTTCCAGTTCTCCTGTCAAGATTCGGTGACGCCGAGATATCGGTTAAGTCCTGCAAACCGTTACGGGGTGGCTAGGCTTCAATGTGCTCTTGCGTTGGGCCCTGCTGTTCCGTGCATGCCACTAATTTGAATAGTGAGGGGAGCCTTGAGAGGATGCCGAGGGCGTCGGCTCGAGCAAAGGACTTTAGAAATAGAGAGCGGACAAAGGGGTGCGAATCAATTGATATTCTGAGTGAAGAACTATCTACATACATCCCGCTACTTTTATAGTTAAGAAGCAAGATGTGGAACAGGGTGGCGTAAGGAATGGAAACAATAAGATATGAGGCAACCACATGGAGGCATTGTCCACAGTGATCAGAAATAGAATAAGGAATGTAAGCGGTATTAGAATAATAGAGTATGGCTGAAAATAAGATAATGAAATGGTGGGTGGGAATAGAACAATAGAGGATGGCCTAAGATAAAACAATGGCAATGGCCAAGACAATGAGTGGCCGTCATGTTGTTCGGGGGAAACGGGTAAAGGAGTGGATAGGGGGGTGAAGGCACAATGAAAGGGGGTGTACGAGGGGAGTGGTCCATACGATGTACCGGATGTGCCAAGCCGAGGCCATGTGGTGGTGCGAGATAATGCGGGTGAGGGCCGGTTGGTCGGTATTCCCGAGTGAGTCGGTACTCGGTGTTGCAGGCTTGACAGTATCCCCCCTCTAGCAGCTGAACCCATGAAGCCGGTAAGCGGAGTTAAAATAGAGTTCCGGGTATCAGCATGATGTCACGGTTTTGTTTGGGAAAATTCCCAGGCTTCTCATCAGCCTTGTTCTTTACTCCCATCAAAGGATCAGGGCAAAACATGGGTGCCATAACTGATGATGAAAAGGAGCAGGTCGAGAAGAAACGGCTCGAGTGACAGCATCAACGGGAGCAAGAGATGGCTGCCGAGGCTCAACTGAAGGCAGACAAAGAGGCTGCTGAAAAGGCAAAAGTGGAGGTGGAACAGGCAGAAAAGGCCGCTAAGGAAGCATATGAGACGGCGACCAAGGCTGCTCGTCTGGCTTGGGAGATTGTCCAGGCAGTGACTTGGGCTCCCGAGGAGAAAGGGAACGTGGAGGTCAGCCAGGACCTTGCGGGGCGGGTCAAGGCACTCGAGAACGCGGGTCTCAAAGCTGTTGAAGATCCCGAAAGCCCGGATGTGCCGAAGGTGACGACGCGTAAGAGGGGTATGGATGTGGATACGGGGCCGAGTAGGAGGGGTAGGCCGAGGGGGACCCAGGTACGAAGGATTTGTATTTTCTTTTGTGTCCTTTTTACTTATTCCTTATTAGTTTAAAAAGAAGCCGACCCGGGAGTGGTCGCCCTCTTTTCTCCCTCCTTGCGATCATTGCAGGGAATGCGGAGAGGCCTGCTCCGTTAGGAATGTGGGAGCGGCTTGCGGATGCTGCAATGCGCGCTGGGTGAAATGCAGCTTGGCGGTGCCTCGGCAGCACAAGGTGAGGAGTAGGGAAGAGGTGGAGTCGGAGAGTGAGAGTGAGGAAGAGAGTGGGGAGGAGACGGAAGAGGAGCGGCCGATGAAGAGGCCGAGGAGGGCTGTTATGATGTGACCGAGCGAACGGCCGGTGGCCATACAGCCGAGCGGGCGTGAGATGACGGTGGAAGTCCCCTTGCCCGTGGGGTCGGGGTTGCGGAAGCTTGCCGAGATCTGGGAGGACATCCTCCAAGAGAGGTCCAGGTCGAACAGGCTGCTCTTCGAATTGGTGGAAGAGGTGAGGTTCATGAGCCGTACGATGGTCCTCATGAACCAGAGTCTGGTTCTGCGCAGGGAGTCGGCAGTGCCGGTGATGGCGGTCGTTGCGGAGGAGTTGGGGGGTGAGGATCCAGGCGAGGATCAATTGAAAGATGATGAGGGTGTGGAACAAGGGAAGGACAAGGGTAAGGAGCAGGATGAGGAGATGGTGATAGATGAGACTTTGAAAGATAATTAGTTAATAGATTGTTTTGTTTTTCTTTTTAAAAGAAAGGATAAGGAAGGAAATAAAAATGTGAGCAGAAGAAAACAAGTGAATGTGCCGATATTCGTTTTGGCAGATTCGGTCGGGTTGGATGGAGGAATTAATGTTATCAGGAATAGCGTGTCGGGATGGGTAGGAATTAAGGTCGAGATAAAGAGTGAATGGAAAGGGGATTTCCTCAGGAGGAGAGGTTTGTAGCATTGTTTGGTTGCTACCCCCCCTGTTTAGGTAGACGTCCCATCGTCTACAAGGAGTAAGCATGCAATTATGCAAATCGGATAAACAGGAACGGATGAGGACGGACGGAGAAGACCTTGGCCGAAACGTGCCGAATGGCGACGCTGACCGAGAGGCCTCAGCTAGGAACCCTTTGGCAGAGTTCCCGGTGACGGAGCAGGAACCTTGGGGGGGGGCTTTTGGAGCAGTGGCATGTGCCGACTGGACCGAGGCCATCGGATGCACCTAAAGGCGTTAGTGGCGTGACGGAGCATAGTACTGCCCAATACCCTGTTAATCAACGGATTATAGTAGGTGAGCGAGTTGTGACCGAATATTGCCGACCGACGGATCTAGTGACGTGATAACGGATGAGTGGACTGGTTGTCCTATCGGAGTATCTAGTGACATGTCTATGTATTCAGTAATGACTGAATGTAGCAGTACTAGATCAACGAATTCTAAGGTGGAATAGCATAAGAGTCTAACTATGAACGGATAATGACTGAAAAATTTAAAGGAAAATTTGGGGGCATAGGAGCATTGATCTAAACCTCTAATACTGGCATCTACTGAGTCAATGCAACTCTCGGTGTGCTCAGAGGCTGGCGGGTGGCGGACTAGTCTTCGGTTGCCATTGCTGAGTCCTCAGCACTGGCGTCCTCGGCATCGGATGCCTGTGAGATGGAGTCAGAAGTGGTGGTCGCGCGGG
>QLPI01001422.1:0-12035 GCA_003314275.1 Chroogomphus rutilus
TGATCAGCGACAGAGAGGGGAGACACAGCAGCATGTTGTGAGTGGTCTTCCTGCCCAGGGGGCCGTTCTGGAGTTGTTGGCGCTTATTTACCTGATGAATGTGCTGCAGCCCATCGCCTCTGTCTCGACTGCCCTTGGAGTCCTCGTGCTCAGTGTCGCCGCCGTCGTTGTGTATCGAGTGCGAGAATGATCGATCTCGCAGTATTGTTCTCAAGTCCGGTCCCCACTGTTTATACTCATTCTACATACAACGCACGTTCCTTTTTCCTTTTTTTTTTCCGTATGGATCTCTCTGCCATGTTTTTTTTTTTTTTCTCTATTAACTATTGCTTTCCAATTCTTCCCTTCCTAGTACTTGGTCCTTGTTAGTATGTCATGACCACTGACGAAAAATTTCAAATGACACCGCACTTGTAAATTACTCTCGAGTAACAATCGCTGCGAACATCAGGAACCGTGACCTGATAGTTGTGTTTGGCGGCTGGGATGGCCCTAAGTCTCGCCCGTGGGCACAGTTTACGGCCTGATCCGGAGGACAAAAATCATTAAAAGCGAGACCCGCTTCTGTCACCAGATGATTTCGTAATGAGCGCCCGACTACTTGCCCTGATTATTTGGCTGCGCCGCCTGGACGCAAGTCCCGGTGCAGGCCGGTATGAAGAAGACTCAGGCTCGTCTTGGTAAAAAAATTAAGATGAATGAATAGCTGTGGTATTACATTCAGATCAATAACCTGGTTGGACGATTGACACAGGACCACTCTTACCCGAATTAGAGGGTAATTCACCACCGGTCGTGTCACGTGATTATTGAGGTGGGTTAATGTACGGATCAGTCAGTGTGGTCCAGAAGGATGTCATAAGGATTTGGTCTGATGAGAAGTTTTATTCCTGTCCCTGTCCCTTGTGCTCAACCACGATGGGTGACACTTCTTTTGACAAGGAAAAGGGCATCGATGCTGCAGAGGTGTCGGTACCCCCCGAGGCTTTGGATGCAGAAGATGAGAGGCAAATTAGGGCGAGGCTTGGGAAGTATGGGTTGGGAAAGCTTTTTGATGCTGGAGGTTTGTTCATCTGTTATCTGTCTTTTTTTTTTTTTTCTTTTTTTTTTTTTTTTTACGCCGCATACAATATCCAATATTCTGACTGTTGCTGTTGCTGGTATGGGTTAGTCGAAGCCCGGGGAATCGAGCGCGTACCAGAGTCCGAGAGGGAGGATAAACATGCGATTGGGTTGATCCTGTTGTGGTTTTCGTACGTGAAATTCTTTCCATTATTATTGTACGTTGCGGTTGTGGTAATTAATAATGGTTTCTGGTGTAGCGTGAATACTGTGTTGACGACTCTTCCTATTGGTATGCTCGCCCAGCAGGTTTTTACGCTTACTTTTGCGCATACTGTGGCTACTATTGTTGGATTTGCGATCATGTGTGTGTTTTATTCTACCATCTCAATAATTCAAAAAATAAAAACAAAAACTCACAAATGCTATTATTGATTAGTGGTAGCGCGACGGTTGGGTTTATTGCGATGCTGGGCCCACGGTTCGGAATGCGCACTATGGTCGTCACGCGGTACGCTTTTGGGTATTGGGGCGCTGCGGGAGTTTCTCTTTTGAATATATTGACACAAGTACGTTCCTAGTCTTTTTTCATTGTGTGGAATTTACTTTGCTAAAGAAACTTGGTACCTCTCTCCCCTTTGGTTTTGGTTTTCGTTGATTTCGTTGTATTTTAATTTGCATTTTGACCTTTTCCGTCGTTTTCATCTGCGATGTTGCGGGACAGCTGGGATTTTCGGTAATCGCTGTTATACTCGGTGGTCAAGTTCTTCATAATGTGAATTCGAATATGCCCCTTGTCGTTGGCGTGATTCTCATTGGGTGCGTGCTTCTGTTTATAAATCATTCACTCTTTTTTTTTTTTTACTGGTTGGAGCGGGGACATTTATTTTCAATTCGGCTTTGTGTAAAAAGGCGGCTGGACAAATAATCTCTGCCGGTTCATATCACACACAACCACCCACCTTTATGTTCTTTATGTTCTATTGTAACTTACCACATACATAAATTTTCCTACTCACCATTATATTGCATTTGTTTCTAGGATAATATCAGGTAATGCTTGTCTTAGTCCTCATCTTGGTATCAGCTTGTGCTGAATAGAATGGTTCTGCTTCCTTTTTGCAAATCCCTCGTCATCTCATACAACTACCCAACTCAACAACCATTCCACGCGACATATACACAATTTACACTATGCACAGTGATGATCTGTTTCATTGGGTACGTGTGATTCTCTTCGTTCGTTCCCAAATTCTCTTTAAATGCTCTTATCATCCATTTCCAGATACGATGTACGTCATGTCATACTCACGGTTTTCTTGATGCCAATTCGTACCGAAAATGACCTTCTATGTAGTTCTTACACCATTACGAACGCTATGCTTGGCTACTTATGACGGCTTTATTCATTATGGCTTATGCTCTCGGCGGACATGCTGGTGAGGTTCCTAGTCTCTTGGCTATCTCACCCTCCAGTCGGTCTATGAATTTCCCTTGTTAGGCATGAATATATATGATCTAGCCTATTTAATTACTGTAATTCGCCAGAGTCCACCTCCTCTGGAGCAACCTTTCTTGTTTCTCTCATCCATTCTTTTTCAACGGTTGCCATATATTCATTCGCATGTTTTTTGCCATCTTCCCACGTCAGGTTACCAGACCTCCCTTCAAGTTCCCTTTGAAGACCCAGCCGGCCACCTTCGTGCAGCAGACATTCTAAGTTTCGGAGGAATTATATTCTCGTCGACTGCAGGATGGGCACCTGTGTACGTATTTTTATTTTTGTTTCTACTCACTATCCATAATCTTGACTCGTTTGACGATTAGTGCAGCTGACTTCAACTGTCGCCTTCCTGCGAACACACCTCCCGCCAAAATCTTCATTCTCACACTCTTGGGAATTCTGATTCCCATAGTTTTTATCGTTGCTCTGGGTGCAGTGCTCATGACAGTCCCTGCGTATGTTGACGCATACATCCAGGGAGATGCGGCGGGAGTCTTGGGCAAAGGTACGATTGTGACATCGCGCTGTAATGCAGATCATCGTGGTGCTTATCTTTTCACTAACAAGTGTTTGAGCCGTGGGGTCATGGTGGAGATTTTATTCTTGTTCTTCTTGCACTCTCTGTGATCGCAAATAACGGTATGTTGTGTTGTGGTTTCATTATATAGGCAAATGCTTCTCTCACGTCAAATATTGCAGTCCCCAATACATGTACGTCTTTCCTATCCCCCTAACCTCTCATTGTCTAACCTTTCTCGGTTATATTTTGCAGATTCAGCTGGTTTATCGATGCAGACACTCATACCATCCTTCCGCCATATTCCCCGTGCGATATTCACCGTGCTTGCCTTCGTAATCTACACTGTGGCCGGTGTAGCAGGTCGTCTCCACTTTAGCACGATCTTGAACAATTTCCTTGCGGTCGTAAGCGTTTTTTTACTGCTTTGTTCACATGCACTTTGGTAGTGATTCATCATATCACCAAGCTGGGGTACTGGATCTCTTTCTGGGTGGTGATCCTGCTGGAAGAACACTACATCTTCCGGAGGAAAGGTGGGTTACTTGGGGGGTATGATCTGTATGCATACAATTCACCAGCACTGTAAGTTGGCTGCCCTTCATTTCAATCCATCATCATCATCTCGAGAAACTCAAAATTCTCTTGTACATAGGTTACCAGTCGGACTCGCGGCCATGTATGTACTGTACAATCCGTACTCTACCCCGGGTCTTTGACATTAACTTGTTTTCGTGATGCCTCTCGCTTAGTTTCGCTAGTCTGTGTGGGATCGCTGGCGCTGTGATTTCCATGGCGCAGGTGTGGTACATTGGCCCTGTTGCTGCGAAGCTCGGGCCATTCGGTGGTGATATGGGTTTTGAGTTCGCGGCTGTGTTTACTGGGGTGGTGTATCCTCCCTTGCGATGGTTGGAGATTAAGAGGTGGGGGCGGTAAAGGGGCCTGTTCGACCTGTTTGGGCTGTATCATTTTTGATAAGGTGCAAAGAGTATATTACACACCTGTTTAGTCCGTGATGCATCAGCATATGATCCTACAATCAAGAAGCCTCTTTGTACTCGTACATGATCGAAAAACGTCCAGATAAATAAGCATCAAACACGACACAAAAAAGGAAGGCCAGAAGAAGAAAGAACCTTGATTAAGGAATATGATCCAAGAGCTGTGAAAAATAACGAGGACCGTTGCCAGTAATCCCATTGCTCACAGGTGACATTGTGTACAAAAATATCCGGTTTACACCAAGTCATGATCCCCGTCCAACCGTATATACAAGTGTAAAAAATGGACCTTTATAATTTAATTTCCCTTTTCTACACGCTCTCGCAGTGACCTACGGGGTGAATGTTCATGAGGTATGATCCTGAGTTCACAAATACATTGCCAGACGGTGCATACACACCTTCCCCTGTTGTTACTCGTCCAAAGATTCATCCGCACAAGGTTATGATGATTTGAGAATTGACCCTCCAGCTTTCCACTTGGACCACTTCCACTGACACAAGATACTTTCAGATCAATGAAGCAGAGATGGTTGATGTAAAAAGATATTATTGATGCAGAGTCAACAAATCTAAAGATAAGAGGTCAGAAACTAGTCTGTATACTGTATTGTGCAAGCAAGCAAGTAAATACCTGTTCGAAAGCTACTCTAAACTATCACCATACAAGCACTCAGGATACTTCAGACCAATGAGGTGGTTGAAGACAAGAGTTACAGAAGCTAATCTGTAGATTGCACAAACAAGCAAGCAAATACCTAAAAAGGAGAATTCAGAAGCTACTCTAAACTATCACCATACAAGCATATTCTACTTATAGTCTAGTTACATGAAAATAGAAGTGAGACAACAGAGAATGCAATGCTCTGGTGGGTATTATTATATGCGGGTGACCCTCTAATCTGTTCAGAGATTCTTCAAGCATCATTGCTTTCATAACAGATATCAATGACCCCTAAGATCGTTGAAGTAAACCGCCAGAAGGTCATCGCCTCGTCACGAGCTTTCCTTGGCCAAGCAAACTCTCGAAACTAGTCGGTCAAGCGATAGGGTGAAAAATCCAACACAGCCCATGGAACGGATGGGACATCAATCCTGTCGAGGCGAAGGTCTTGGCTCGTGTGACTGAGTTGAACTGCAGATGTCCATTAATGGGCTGATGGGTTGATAGGCAATAGGTTGGTGGGTAGATAGACAGACAGGTGGACAGGTTGGTGGGTAGATAGATGGACAGGTGGGAAGGTGGGTGGGTGGGTGGTTGAATGGTCCAACAGGCTGGATGGTTAGCAGGGGAGAGGCAATGGGATGTTGGATGCCTGTCTAACTTATGGGAGCATCTTGATGGGTGGTAGGGATGGATGGATTGTCAACTTACAATTTATTGACTAAGGGAAGTCAATTACTGAGGGGTTCGGTATTGTGAAGGCAACTCTATTAGCAGAGTAAGCCTGTGACATTTGAGTTCAGCATAAGAGCCGAAGAAGTGCAGGTACTACAAGCATGCTACTTATATATTATATGGCAACTAATGGATGACTGAGACCACAGTACAATTAAGGCTGCGGAAGCGAGGGTGCGACAGGCTAGTCCGAAAGGTATAAGCCTCAATGACCATACTTGCCCACTTAGCATCGGCACTCACCAATGGTTAGCTCATTCCTTGAATCCCTCAAGATATACTCGGCCGCCGGGCGGGCGACATACCCACTCCCAAGCATCAAGACTTTCCTCCTCTGTCCCGGGTTCACTTCCTTGCCCAACACTGGCAAGATATTCTTTCCCTCCTCCAGCATCACCCGGCCAAACTCCGGCAGGGCAAACGCCGCCTTATGCACGCCGCCATTATAATACTTGGTGCCCTGCACTTGCCTTACAGGAGTACTGAAATCCCTCTTGACATTCGACGCGATTATATATCCAATCTGCCCGGAAGGGTATGTCGGAATTGTCGTATACGCGTACTCCACACTAGCGAAGATATCGCGAGCAGTATCACCCAGCTGCCTGATCAGCGTTAAGTGGAGCCATAAACATTCGGCCTGCGTTGCGATGACTCCTCCTGGTGCCAGTGCATCAGAGAGAAGACGGAAAAGGGGGGGCTCGAAGAGGGCGCGAGCAGGCCCGACTGGGTCGGAGGAGTCGGTGAGGATGGCGTCGTATTTGTGGGCGGATGAGGCGGACGCGAGGAAAGTGGCGCTTATTTACCTGATGAATGTGCTGCAGCCCATCGCCTCTGTCTCGACTGCCCTTGGAGTCCTCGTGCTCAGTGTCACCGCCGTCGTGGTGTATCGAGTGCGAGAATGATCGGTCTCGCAGTATTGTTCTCAAGTCCGGTCCCACTGTTTATACTCCGTCTACATACAACGCCCGTTCCTTTTTCTTTTTTTTCCGTATGGATCTCTCTGCCATGGTTTTTTTTTCTCTATTTACTATTGCTTTCCAATTCTTCCCTTCTAGCACTTGGTCCTTGTTAGTATTTCATGACCACTGACGAAAATCAAATGACACCGCACTTGTAAATTACTCTCGAGTAACAATCGCTGCGAACATCATGACCCGCGACTTGATAGATGTGTTAGCGGCCGGGATGGCCCTAAGTCTGGCCAGCGGGGCACGGCTTACCCACTGATCCGAAGGCAAAAATCATTAAATTCCGCTTCTATCACCAGGTTGATTTCGTAATGAGCGCCTGGACACAAGCCCCGATGCAGGCGGTATGAAGCAGACTCAGGCTCGTCTTGGTAAAAATTTAAGATGAATGAATAGCTGTGGTATTACATTAAGATCAATAACCCGGTTGGACGCTTCACACAGGACCACTCTTGTAGATCGAGGGATATTAAATGAGATTTAATCTCTTCGAGAACTTGTTACATTCAGATCTAACTACTCGCTATATATATAGTTGTAGGATTTGAATATTATTAATTTATATACTAAGCCTGTACCTTTACTCCATCATCCATGTCTAAGCTGGGTGTCGTTACACCCGGATCCCGTAGATCCGTTACGGCGGATCTTAGCCGCCCTCATCCGGTTCATGCATGGCCGGATTGCCGTCACAATCTTCAACACTCCCCCTCAATTCGGGCCATGCCCGAAAACCTAATCCGCCGGATAAATATCGGTGTTGGTGTACATCCAGCGCCTTGGTCATTAAATCCGCGAGGTTTTCCCTAGATCTAACGTAAGTGAGTGTTACCTCATTAGAGGCCACTTGTTCGCGAATGAAATGATAAGCCACATTAATATGTTTGGTCCGCACGTGATAAGTGGCGTTGTGGGAAAGCGTGATGGCGCTTAAGTTGTCCGATCACATAGATGTAGGTGTGGTCTGATCTATACCCAGATCTTGAAGAAACCTCCTAAGCCAAACAATTTGCTTTGCCCCCTCAGTCATTGCTATATATTCCGCTTCTGTAGTTGATAACAGGATCGTTCTCTGTTTCTTTGAACTCCATGTGATCGCGCCTCCTCCCAATATGGCTGTATAGCCGACTATAGATAATGCATCTGATCTATTTGTGTAATCGGCATCGGTGAATACCTCTAAATTGAGGCCGGCGCTCTGCCTGTATGTAATGCCGTGATCACGTGTGCCTTTAAGGTAGCGGAGCACGTGTTTGATCGCCGTCCAGTGTTCCGGTCCATATGACGTAGTAAATTGACTGAGATGTTGGACTGCGAAGGATATATCAGGATGGGTGCCAAGTGCTGCGTACATTAATGAACCAATCGCCTTGGCATATGGAATTTCTGGTGAACTCATTGCCTCTTCTGGGGTGGTTAATTTCATATTTTTATTCAGGGGTGTTGACGCGGGGTTGGCATCTTGCATGCGGAATCGAATGAGTAGCTTGTCAATATACGCATCTTGAGAGATCTTGAGTGTTCCTGCTTTCCTGTCCCTTTCAACCCTTATTCCTAATATTTTCTTCATTTCTCCCAGGTCCGTCATGTTGAACTCGGCGTTCAATTCCTTCTTGGTACGTTCCATCCCTCCTCGGCTGTTTGAAAATAGCCCGAGATCGTCCACATAAGCGGAAATTACATCTGTATTAGATCCATCGATCTAGATGTAAAAACATTCATCGGCTGAACTCTGAATAAAATGAAAACTTAATAACACCAATCGAAAACCTTGGTGCCAAGCCTGTCCGGCCTGCTTGAGTCCATATAGCGCCCGTTTTAATCTTAATATGCGCCCTGATCTGTTGTCGAAACCTTCGGGTTGGCGCATGTAGATTTCCTCCTCAAGGGATGAATTGAGATAGGCGCCTTTGATGTCCATCATCTCGATCTCCCAATCGAGAACGTTTCCGATAGCTAGTAACATCCAGAGTGAGTCAAATTTGACAACAGGGGAGGAAACTTCGAAATAGTCCATTCCTTGTGCTACAAGTCACACTTTTGCTCTGTCAAAATCGCCGTTTATTTGTGTTTTGTAGCGTATACCCATCGACAGCTGATTGCTGTCCGTCCTGCCGGTAGCTCAACATAATCCCATGTGCCTATTTCATCATGTTAATTCATTTCATTAATCATGGCCTCGTGCCAGATCGGTGAGTCAATCTGTGTGATTGCTTCCACGTAATTCTCCGGTTCCATCACTATTTCCCGGCTGATAAGCACCTGATCGGGCCACGTGGCTGGTTCCCCTGAATGGAGTAGCTGGTAATCTGGCCTGCTGGTCTTTCGGGTGCTGCGCCATACTTCCGGTGCTGGCGCTTGTTCCGGCGTCTGTACATCGTCATTTGAGGTGGATGTAGGTGGGTCAGGTGATCGCTCACATGGTGTAGTCTCCCCCTTGAGCGGCACATCGTTGTCTTCATTTGGGATTGAATATAATTTGTTGTCTGAGCTGTCAAATGTAATATTTCTGGAAATTTGGATTAGCCTTGATTTTTTATTGTAATATTTCCAGGCCTTTGAGTGCTCAGCTATCCCAACGAATAGATGTTCTTCAGCTTTCGGATCTAATTTAGATCTCCTCTGATCCGGTACCATGACCCAACAACGTGTCCCGAATTCTTCTAACTTTGACACATCAGCCTTTTTACTGAAAAATGCTTCATACGGAGTAATTTCCGTCCCAAGCACCCAGGTAGGTACCCTATTCTTAATATAATTTGAGGATGCAACTGCCTCGGGCCATAAGATTTTGGGTAGATCTTTAGCGAATATCATTGCATGTGCGTGTTCCAATAGAGTCCGATTGATTCGTTCAGCAATGCCGTTCTGGGCCGGTGAGTATGGAGCTGTGGTTTCCATAATAATTCCATTTTGTGCGCAATAATCTTGGAATTTTCTGTTAACATATTCTCTACCATTGTCAGTCCTAATTCTTTTGACTTTTTTACTGGTTTGATTTTCCAGAAACTCCTTATATTGGGGAAAGTTAATTGTGACCAGATCTTTGGTCGGCCCGAAATAGATCTTGGTGTACCTGGTTTTGTACTCCATGTATATAAAGAAGTAGCGCTTGCACCCTGAACCTTCAACTTGAGCTGGGCCCCACACATCGGATACCACGAGGTCGCTGATCTCCTGGACCCATTCATGTGATTCCTTGGGGAATGGCTCCACATGGCGCTTGCCTTGAATATATGCCGTACATTGAGTCGGCGCTTGTGTGTCATTGATCGTTAGCCCTGTAACCAATTGATACTTGTGAAGTCCCTGGATAGTATAGATATTAATATGGCCGAGTACCCGGTGCCATTTATCTAAAGTTTGTCCCTTGGTTACAGCTGCAAAGTCCCATGCCTGACCCGGAGATTTGGTAATCACATGCATCTTGTAAAGTCGGTTTTGCTTCTGTCCGATCCAAATATAGTGCCTTTGGCGGAAATGAACTCGACCCCTGAAGATGTAAATTTAGTGATCCGTTAGCCGCCCAACGCTAATAATATTGTTTGGGGAGTCTGGTGCATGCTTAATGTCATGCAGTTTTGTAGGATATATTTTGTCGTTTATTTTGAATTCAATCGCGATCGTCCCTCGTCCTCGAGTTATTAGGGAATTTCCTGGTGCGATCCCATCGATTTCTGACTTTTCCTCCATGTATGTAATAAAATCTTCTTTATTACGCGCGATGTGCATTGTTGCAGCCGTGTTGGCCAACCACTCTGATGCCAAGATTGCCACCGGTGTGACCTCCTTAATGTAAGCCATAAATGCTAGATCTTCCTCCTTCGATTGCTTGGCGGAGTCCCGATATTTTGGCTCCTTGAACCACTTGGGTGCCTGGCCTTCTTTGCCGCCCCCTTTTACCCAACAATCCTTAATATAGTGCACCTTTTTGCCACAGTTCCGGCAATTCCCTTTGGTAGCGCCAGGTGCTCTATCTCCGCCCTTGCGCCTGTTACCGGGGTTGTATTGTGCCTTAAGCGCTGTCTGTTTAATAGTACCGGCGCTCCGCGATCGATCTTCATCCAGGATCCTGGCGATCAATGTTTTGGAGTTGATTGCCGTCCCGATTGCATTGATTGTAGTTATGAATGTAGCCCAGGTGTCCAGTAATGAAGTGAGCAATCTATTACTAAAGTCATCGTCGGAAATTAATTGACCCCTGGCATTCAGTTGTTGGTATAGCCCGCACATCTTCCGGATGTGTTCATCCATGTTAGCGCCGTCCACGGCCATTGTCCAGAAAAATTCCTGGTGGATATTAACAATGCCGATCGCCGCTTTAGATTCGAAGATCCCACGCAGTCTGCTCCATATTTTTGTAGCAGTAGTATCCTGATCAATATATACCAGATACTCATTGGATATCCTAAGACATATCTCTTTTTGCGCTTTTTTGTCTTTCTTTTTCCATTCAGCGATCGCCGTCTGTTCCGCTTTGGTAGGCGCCCTGGCATCTATCGGCTGTGGTTCCATCTCCGATCCATTGGTTATTGCCAATAGATCTAGATCTTCTAAGACCCATTCTAAGCACCGTCGCCACGTAATATAATTGTCCCCATTCAAGGGGTCGACCTTGTAAGCATTCGACATAATAGTCATAGTAGATGGTGTGGAGTGTAATAGAGTTGATCAGTTACAGCCGGGGCCCATAACCTGTAGATCGAGGGATATTAAATGAGATTTAATCTCTTCGAGAACTTGTTACATTCAGATCTAACTACTCACTATATATATAGTTGTAGGATTTGAATATTATTAATTTATATACTAAGCCTGTACCTTTACTCCGTCATCCATGTCTAAGCCGGGTGTCGTTACACCCGGATCCCGTAGATCCGTTACGGCGGATCTTAGCCGCCCTCATCCGGTTCATGCGCGGCCGGATTGCCGTCACAATCTTCAACAACTCTTACTCGAATTGACTTCGGTCTTGTCACGTGATATCGATGTGGTTAATTTACGTATCAGTGTAGTCCAGAGTCCAGGAGAATGCCATAAGGTTTTGGTCTGATTATCAGTGTTATTCCTGTTCCCTTGTGCTCAACCACGATGGGTGAAACTGCTTTCGACAAGGAAAGGGGTATCGATGGAGCAGAGGTGTCTATACCACCCGAGGCACTGGACGCAGAAGGTGAGAGGCAAATTCGTGCAAGGCTTGGGAAATATGGGTTGGGAAAGCTTTTTGATGCCGGAGGTTTGTTATCTATCTGCGTTTTAATTTTTTTTACACCGCATACGATATTCTGACTGTTGCTACCGTATGGGTTAGTTGAAGCACGGGGAATCGAGCGCGTGCCAGAGTCTGAAAGGGAGGATAAGCATGCGATTGGGTTGATCCTGTTCTGGTTTTCGTACGTAAATTCTTTCCACTATTGTTATACGTTGCGGTTGTGGTAAATGTTTCTGGTATGGCGTAACTACTGTCTTGACGAATCTTTCAATTGGTATGCTCGCCCAGCGGGTTTTTACGCTTACTTTTCCGCATACTGTGGCTACAATTGTTGGATTCGCGATCATGTGTGTGTTTTATTTACCATTT